>JAHIAM010001219.1:0-52540 GCA_021605205.1 Aegilops longissima | reverse complement strand
ATTGTAACCGACTCGGTAACCCTAACCCTATCCGTGTCTATATAAACCGGAGGGTTTTAGTCCGAGGACTAACAACAATCATACCATAGGCTAGCTTCTAGGGTTTAGCCTCCTTGATCTCGTGGTAGATCTACTCTTGTACTACCCATATCATCAATATTAATCAAGCAATAGTAGGGTATTACCTCCATCGAGAGGGCCCAACCTGGGTAAAACATCGTGTCCCTTGTCTCCTGTTACCATCCGCCTAGACGCACGCTCGGGACCCCTACCCGAGATATGCCGGTTTTGACACTGACATTGGTGCTTCCATTGAGAGTTCCTCTGTGTCATCGCCATCAGGTAGGATGCCTCATCTCGTCTTTCAAGACGATACTATCGCCAAAGGAGCCTTGGCCGCTGGCCAGACTCTTCGCTAGGTGGTTTTCTTATGACCGCCATCCGCCATCGCTACCGACGATGACCTCTCGAGTCATCGAAACCAATCTTCACGCCAATTCGAACTTGCCGAACAATTAGATCCGATCGAGCTCTCCTCCGTAAACGAAGCTCTTGGATCGAATCGCCGCCTCGGAGTCGCCACAGACTCACGCACCGGATCGAGCCTAAAACCGATCCGAGAGAGATCAACTCTCCCGGTGCTACCCATCATATTGCTGTGATAGAGGAGCAATGCGCGATTCTTCTTCTATCTTAAGGACTAGCTACGTCTCGATTCCCGATCCTCCATGCCGGATTCCCGCGGAGGGACGGATGTCGATCAAGCCCTGAACTTAAAGTCAGCGGCGGGTCGGACTCATTGATAGCACTCAAAATCCAAACTTCCGAGTTCGAAACTTCGCCCCTAAGTCCTAAATTGGACGGGTTCCGGATTTAGTGCCACCCGCCCACCCAAACATTAGCGATCTCTCGAATTCGCAAGAGCCCGCCAAAACAAGACATCATTATCGGGCCGATTCCTCCCGTTATGAACAGGATAAAGGATCGCCGAGAGGAGGACGCAATCCCAATCTTCTGCAATAATTTCACGGACAAGGAATCCTAAACGCCATAAGTCATCGCGAAAATTACACGCTTTGTTGACTTGGTGACCATAGTACAAAAGTACTGTGTGATGGAGAGCGCCTGGAAAACCGAAAGTAAATTTTGGGATAATCCGGCCCCGAATACATCCCTAGTCCGAAACAAAAGGGTGCATCATTATCAAGCACCTGGGGTAAATACCAAAAACCAAAACCCCTAAAGGGTACGGAACCGATCGAGGGTTGGCTAAACGGACCTGCAAAATTCATAGCACAGGGGCGCCACTCCAACTCATAGCCTTCGAGCATGTTGGATACTACGACAGTGGCCAAAAGTGGCGAAGAGCTTCTAGCTTCAAATCCCAGCCCAAAGAACACCAAGAAGGTGTTAATAGTCTTCTAGACTTTCGATCAAATAACATGCGAAAACGAACACTCCGCAACCTTGTCAAGTCTACCAAGTAGCAACAATAAATCCATGGAGGACACGGCTATTACCTTTAATGCCGTGATTTAACATAAATTCGAACTGCCCGGCACCACCGCATTGGTCCTCAGCCCGATAGTGGACGGCTTTCGCTTTACTAAGGTACTCATGGATGGCGGCAGCGGACTAAACCTCGCCTATGAGGAAACCCTCCAAAAATGGAAATAGATCGGAACCGCATTGAGCGAAGCAGCACAACCTTTAGAGGAATAATCCACACCGGAAGCATGCTGCACAGAAAAATCACGCTGGACGAGTGTTCGCTCACGGACAATTACAGGTCCGAGGAGGTCACATTTCAAGTGGCCCTGCTCAACAGCGGATATCATGCTTTATTAGGACGAGAGGCATTCACAATCTTTCAAGCTATACCCCATTATGGGTACATGAAGCTTAAAATGCCCGACCTAATGGAATCATCACTCGCTAGTGATCCAACATAGCACTACGCTACCGAAAACAAGACAGCCGCACTAGCCCTCGAGGCACTATCCGAAGCCCTAGCGCCGAGGAATTCACCGCGATGCGCCCACGGTGAACAGGGACGATGTGATACTTGATAAAAGATCCAAGTCCACCTCTTTAAACCAGCGGATGAAATAGTCAAATTCCAAGTCCACCCAACGGACTCGCAAAGACGGCTCCATTGGGGCACAATTAAACCCTGATGTAGACGCCAGACTACGAGAATTTCTACAAGAAAACTAGGACATCTTTGCTCGCACCCTTCAGACATGCCAGAATCCCACGCCACCGGCCGAGCACAGCCTAAATATCCTAAAAGGAATCAAGCCACCAAACAGGCTCTTCGCGCTTTTCCGAACCCAAGAGACAGGCCATGGGAGAGGAGCTAGCCAAACTTTTGGAAGCCGGATTCGCGGAGATATAAAACATCCGGACTGGCTAGCAAACCCGGTGATGGTACAAAGAAGGATAAATCGCGCCTATGTGTTGATTTCAAGGACCTTAATAAGGCTTGCCCAAAGTATCCCTTCCCTCCCTCGAATTGATCAAATCATTGACGCCACAAGAGGGCACGACTCATTGTGCTTCCTTGACGCTGATCGGCTACCACCAAATCAAGATGGTGGAGCCACACCAAGCTGCAACAGCATTCATCACTCCATACAGCCCGCTCGCTTCAACACAATGCCCTTTGGGCTCAAAAACGCCGTGCAACATATCAGCGCATGATTCGTACATGTCCGCAAACCAGATCGGCAAAACAAAGGAAGCATATGTAGATGACGTGGTCGCCAAAACCAAGCACGCCGAAACTCTAGTAGACGACTTGAGGCTCACATTCGACAATCTTCAAAATATGACATCAAGCTCAATCCGAAAAATGCGTCTTGGCGCTCCAAACGGAAAGCTCCCTGGCTTCATTGTATCCGTAGAGGAATTGAAGCAAACCCAGCCAAGATCCGAGCTCACACAATTGGATATTCCAAAAGACCTCAAACAAATACAAAATTGACGGATGCGAGCGGCTCTAAGCCGCTTTATTTCCGATTGGGGAAAAGGCGTTACCCTTTACCGCCTCCTCCGCCGCACCAACACTTCGAGTGGATTTGGATGCCGCCACGGCCGGACTCAAAGAAATAAAGGCCATTTTGGCAACAAATCCGGTCCTGGCCGCGCCCAACATGGGCGAACCAATGCTATTATATATCGCCGCAACACATCAAGTTGTCAGCGCGGTGCTCGTTGTCGAACGAGAAACGGACGAACACCGGTTCCTTGTTCAAAAACCGGTTTATTATGTGCCCACTGTCCTAACTCCATGCAAGTCCCGGTACCCACACTACCAAAAGATAGCATACGCGGTGTTCATGGCATTCCGGAAGCTGCGACACTACTTTCAAGAGTGTTCGATAACGGTAGCCTCCGAAGTACCTCTTCACGACATTATAAACTACCGCGACGCGACGGGCCGGATTGCTAAATGGGCCATAGAGCTCCTTCCATTCGATATAACTTATAAGCCACGACGAGCTATTAAGTCGCAGGTTTTGGCCGACTTCGTGGGTCGAATGGACCGTCAACTCCCTAAAGAGTACGGCGATACTCCAATTGATCATGCACTTTGACGGCTCCAAAATGTTGGCCGCACGGGGCTGGTATCGTCTGGACGTCCCCAACCGGGACACAGTCCAATACATCCTTCAGATAATGTATACGGACTCCAACAACGCAGCCGAATACGAGGCCCTTCGCACGGCCTCCGGATGGCGCCTCCATGGGCATTCAACGCCTAGAGGTGCGCGATTCAACCTCGCAATATCTCAAATAAACGGAGACTTTGATGCCAAAGATCCGAAATGGCAGCATACCGCAATGCGGTCCTAAAATGTCAGACGGTTCAAGGGCTCAATTTCATCATATAGCCCGGATAACAACCAGCGGCGGATATATTGGCACGCATCGGTGAAAACGTGATGCCGCCCCACCCAATATCTTTTTCGAACGGCTGTTCAAGCCATCCGCATTATGGGAAGGGAGTCCGCAATATCAATCCGGACCCAACCGCACCGCCGACGCCAACACTCGACACAACCGAGGCTCGCCCCGAGATAACACCTCTGCTCACGAAATAATGGCGGTTATCGCCTGTGGACGGAACCATTCCTAGCCTACCTAACTAGGCAGGAACTCCCGAAGACCAAAATGAGGCTCGCTGCATAGTACGGGCGCCTAAAGCCTATAAAGTCCATGAGGGAGAGCTTTATAAGAAAAGCACTACCGAGTCCTTCAAAGGTGTATCTCCAAGAGGAAGGGCGAAACCTCCCGGCTGAAATTCATGCCGGACTGGGTGGGCACCATGTCGCAGCCCGGCCCTTGTAGGCAAGGCCTTCCGACAGGATTTTATTGGCCCACGGCCCGGCAGATGCGCAGGACTTAGTCCAACGATGCGTCGGTTGCCAGCTTTTTGCTAACTAAAGCCACATGCCACCCACCGCCCTTAAAACTATACCCATCACCGTCCGCTCATGTCCTGGGGCTTGACATGGTTGGACCCTCAAGGAGGAACCCACAAGAAAAAATACCTATTGGTCATGGTGGATAAATTCACCAAATGGATAGAGGCCAAGCCTATTGAAATGGCCAATTCGACCAGTGATAGACTTCATATCGGGGTAGTGCACCGCTACGGTGTCCCCACAAGATCATCACGATAATGGCACCAACTTCACGGCCGATGAGGTCAAATTATGGTGCAAAAACATGGGCATCAAGCTCGACACGCCTCGCCTATCACCCTCAAACCAACGGCCAAGTCGAAGGGCAAGTGGTCTAATCATGAGCGGCATTAAACCCGCACTAGTGCGGTCCTCAAGGAATCTAACACGACCGGTTTGAGGAGCTCGACTCCGTGCTCGGGGCTGCGGACCATGCCAAATCGTACTACCGGATTCACACCATTCTTCATGGTGTACGCGCAGAGGCAGTCTTGCCTCATGACATAATACATGACTCACCTCGCGGCGCATGTATGAAGAAAGAGAAGCCGAGCTTGATCGGCAGGGACAGTTTGGACGCATTGGAGGAGGAGCGTGACATGGCAAAAGCTCGCTCCGCATTCTATCAACAGCAGGCTCAAGATATCAAAGCAGGAAGTACGGGCCAAAGCTTATAACGCTGGCGAACTAGTTCTACGCTGCCGGACAAGAAAAGGACAAACTCAAGCCCAAATGGGAAGGTCCTTCATCATCGACCAGGTCCCGACCGGCGGAGCATACCGTCTGCAAACGCATTGATAACCGACTCGAGCCGAACCCATGGAACGCAGCCCATCTATGAAGATTCTATGCCTAAGTGTCGGACTCCAAGTTCGTCTCCTTCCTCCGTCCACATTTTCGATTTTTGCTGTCTTTATTTCTCTCCTCCTCCTTCTTCTTCTTGAAGCCTCTAGAGGCTCGCTTGCGCTTTTTTCAAGACACTTGACGCGCTGTCCGCTACCATTATACTCGGGGCTTTTTAATGAAGCTTATTTATACGGGCTTCATGCCCAACACATGCATTAAACTTACGCATGTACCTTTTATTCACCATTATATGCATCGATATGACTTAAGTTTTGGCCAAGCTGGGTTGCTCGCTCCTGTGCTTACCCCTACGCTCCCGATTGTTCGCTAGGTGGTAAAGGAGCACCTCTCGCGATTGTTATCGCTGGGTCACCGGATGTGTACCTCGACCGGGTGAAGCCGAAGCTAGCGTTTTAAGGGAATATTCGGTCGGTGGACTGAAAGATGATTTTTAACTATTTACCCATCTGCCCCTGATGATTTTCTCGCTTTCATAGCAGCTTTGACATGCACTTTAGGGCATGCATCCCAGTGAAAGGAACCCTTAACGGAACTATTCTCCCTGGAAGATGTTTCTTACTACCCATGTAATATAACATAACTAGTTGGGCACTTGTCTGATACAACAATAATTACCCCTACGCCTGGTCTCCATGCATACCCCGGTTTTTATATAACCACGAAGGTATTCGGACACACTCTGGACTATTTGGTCCTGAGGTCGAAGCGAAAAGGTCCGCTATGACAAACGATCTACAATCCGCTAGAAGACATTTTTCTTCATGTCGATTTTTACATAGTCAACTCGACTCATTGTATTCCTCCTCAATGCCATCTAATAGGCTATCTAATTTACAATCTTGTTGGAATACTTGGCGCCAATTCTACTTGGCCTTACACTAAGCTTACAGGATCTCCATCCCATCAGCCCCACAGTCCGACTCGCCATGTGGTTTGGGTCAGCCTTGTACCGCGCCTTTACCATGGCTCAGCCTCCTGGCGCCTTTGACGGCAGGCCGATATCTTCCATAGACGGAAGGGCCGTCGTGTTCTTTGAAGTCGCCTCTGCCAGCTCCCCAATGCTTTCGGCAGGAGATAGATGGCCACAAGGCCTGGCCGATGCCTTTCATCACATGTCGGACTCGTTCGCGCAGTGGACGCAATTCGGGAAGAAGATCACCAAGAATTGGGCATCTCCTCCTCAGACGACACTCGTGAGCAAACCTACATACATGTTCATGTTAGTCGCCTTCCTCGCCAACTCTTTCAAAGTTCGCCAAGCACTTATCGAAAATGCCGCGACGAAGCCGCCAATTCTCCTTTACGGAGTCGCATAACCGGGCACGAACATCTTTTAGTTCCTCACCCAGCTTGGTGTTGGCATCCTGAGGTTATTTTTCTCCCCGCCGCACTCGTAAGCACGCCTCGCCGCCTTTAGCTGGCGCAAGAGCTGTTGCTTGTCCGGATCCAGTCCGCGCCATCTGCAATGTTTTTGTCGATTTATACACCCGCCGCACTTCATAAACTATTTATCTTTTAAAGTGTATATTACCGGGGGGTCTCATGGCTCCCCAGAGCGCGCTAGTGTGGCCTCAAGTTGGGCCTTGCACTCTTCAAGCCCCGGGACAATCGGGTATTCTTCTCTCAGAAGATCTCAGATAACAAATGATCCTTAAATCAGTTATTCTAACTATTTTAAGTCTCGGGGCTACCGCATATATAATCACAAATTTCCTTACCAAGATGTCCTTTACATACCGCTCCGTGGCTCGCTAGACCATCTTGAGCGGCACGGAGGTGCGATCTCCAATCGAAGGCATTCAAGGCCTCCGGGAGAAACATGCGCCACGAAGAACCGTCCGCGGCGCCTGTGATTCAAGGCGCCTCCACCTCGGAGTTGGTGGCGGATAACCTGTCGGCATCCTCTGTTGAGGAGCATCCGACGCACGCCTCGTGCTCGCTTCAGCCCCGGACCCGCTTTGAAGCCTGGCCGGTGAAGGTTCGATTATAACCTCTCCGGACTCAGTCCGCGAGCGCTTTTTCCTAAAAGAGCACCAGCGTCAAGACGCCTTCCAGAATCAATCTGGAGTATGGTGGAACGCCATACCGCTATGCGGAGTTTCGATCCGACCGCACTTTTTTTAGCTCATCAAGATCGCCTTTTGTTGGCCAGCCGCTGGATCGCTTCCGCCTCAAAGGTACCTTCGCGAGGCACCATTGGTATACAAAGGATCAAAATAAGCATGGATGGGTCATTATCGTGGTTTTGGGATCTCGGTCTCGCCACTGTGAGGCTGGAAGTATTCCGGTAATCAGTCGTAATGGCAACCAAAGCATTGTCGATGCTAAGTTTGTGGAATACCCGCCGATCAACTCCACCTTTATATCCGGATCCTCTTCGAGGTCGGATCGAGGGACCGCCCGGATCCTCGGGTTGTGGGGCAGGCTGTATCTTCTCCACAATCCGCGCAGCCTTCTGCAGAGAAACCACGAAATGAGATATTTAACCATGGGAACATGGACCGGACAGGTCACAAAGATGTTTGCTTACCCAGCTTCGAGGATTATTCAAGAAAACTCCTTTAGTGGATTGACACGAGGAAATCCTCCTCCTCCCTTTATACATGGCGACAAGATCTTCACCAGCCGGTGACCGATCCTGCCCTTTGCGCCATGGAGGGTGGCATCGCCCTCCCGCTGAAGTCCCACATGGGTGGCCTCAGATTGGAGCGGCTGCACTCCTCATAATGCAGATTGCCATGACTCCTATCATGGTCAATCCGCATGAGCCAAGAACCTTATTCGCCTCATCAAATAAAGGACATCCCGGCCATCTTCTCTCCGGGCTCCGAGGGCGCCACTTAGGCGCTTCTTCAGAGGAGCATTGCTGAACTCCGGAAGGCCGATCCAACAGGATCCGCAGCGGACGCCCTCCATGTAAAACCATTCAAGGCCGCTCTTGGACGCTTTCTTTGGGGTTCCGGATAGGTATCCGTCCCGCGATGCGCCATAGCTCGGCTCCGCCCACTTGATATATTGACCCTCATGAGAACGGGTACTAGGCAGAATATTCTCTTCCACGGTCCAAATGAGCCTCGACGCCCAAGAATAGTTCTCAAAGGCCACGGCCCGCGATGTGCAAGATGGATGCAGGAGTAAGATGGTGCAACCGAGGGCGAGAACTCTGTGAGCCCCGAGAAACGGATGGATTGGAAATCCGAGTCCTCTTACTAGATAAGAGATGAAGCATACCCGCCTCCTTTAGAGGGATCGGGACGCCTCCGCTTGCTTTCGCCTTGTAAGTGGCAAGTCCGCTCGAACTGGGACCATGAAGGCCGGGAAGAAATCCTTGGCTTGAGTATAACTAGCTCGCTATGCGGACCGAGCATCTCTCCCACTTTCTGGCTGGGGCTGGGAGCGAGAGGAGGAGCCGTCCGACCGTACATGATGGAATGGGCTTTGGTCGAGGCGCCCGATGAAAGCTCACAAAGGGGGATGGTGTGACTCAGATCTAGATCCTTGCCCTTTTATAGGCGGCTCATTTGCGCTGCTAGGGGTAATTGTAAAATACCCTGGCTTTTCAGATTCATTCAAACACGGGAAGATGGCCATTATTGGGCGAGAAGCCGAGGAGCGCAGCATTTATCGAAGCCGGACACTATTCGACAAGTATATGGAATTTGAGAAGAACCCGCCGCAATGTCGAAGACAATCAACGCCACGGACTCATCGCCATTGAAGCCTGGTTCGGGGCTACCGAGGAGTCCCGGATTAGGGGTGTCCGGATAGCCGAACTCTCACCGCTGGCGGACTCGACTATGAAGATACAAGATTGAAGACTTCGTCCGTGTCCGGATAGGACTTTCCTTGGCGTGGAAGGCAAGCTTGGCGATACGGATATGTAGATCTCCTACCATTGTAACCGACTCTGTAACCCTAACCCTATCCGTGTCTATATAAACCGGAGGGTTTTAGTCCGAGGACTAACAACAATCATACCATAGGCTAGCTTCTAGGGTTTAGCCTCCTTGATCTCGTGGTAGATCTACTCTTGTACTACCCATATCATCAATATTAATCAAGCAGGAGTAGGGTATTACCTCCATCGAGAGGGCCCGAACCTGGGTAAAAACATCGTGTCCCTTGTCTCCTGTTACCATCCGCCTAGACGCACAGTTAGGGACCCCCTACCCGAGATCCGCCGATTTTGACACCGACAGTGATGATGAAGTTATTGGCGCAGGGCTTCGCCTAAGCATTACGATGATATGACCGAGGAGTGTTTCTGTGGAGAGTGGCACCGCACATGGCTAAAAGGTCAACTTGTGTGTCTATGGGGTGCCCCCTCCCCCGTATATAAAGGAGGGGAGGAGGAGGCCGGCCGGCCCTAGGGGGCGCGCTCAAGGAGGGGAGTCCTACTAGGTCTCCAAGTCCTAGTAGGATTCCACCAAGAAGGGAGAGATGGGGAAGGAAGGAGAGGGAGAGAGAGAGAAGGAAAGGGGGGGCCCGCCCCCCTTCCCTTGTCCAATTCGGACTGCAAGGGGGGCGGCCTGCCCTGGCTGCCCTCCTTTCTCTCCACTAAGGCCCATGGTGGCCCATTAGTTCCCACGGGGTTCCGTAACCCTCCGCACTCTGTTTTACTCAAACCATCCGAACACTTCCGTGTCCAATAACATGATCCAATATATCAATCTTTATGTCTCGACCATTTTGAGACTCCTCATCATGTTCGTGATCTCATCCGGGACTCCGAACAACCTTCGGTCATCAAATCACATAAACTCATAATACAAATCGTCATCGAACGTTAAGCGTGCAGACTCTGCGGGTTCGAGAACTATGTAGACATGACCGAGACTTATCTCCGGTCAATAACCAATAACGGAACCTGGATGCTCATATTGGCTCCTACATATTCTACGAAGATCTTTGTCGGTCAAACCGCATAACAACATACATTGTTCCCTTTGTCATCGGTATGTTACTTGCCCGAGATTCGATCGTCGGTATCACCATACCTAGTTCAATCTTGTTACCGGCAAGTCTCTTTACTCATTCCGTAATGCATCATCCCGCAACTAACTCATTAGTCACATTTCTTGCAAGGCTTATAGTGATGTGCATTACCGAGAGGGCCTAGAGATACCTCTCTGATACTCGGAGTGACAAATCCTAATCTCGATCTATGCCAACTCAACAAACACCATCAGAGACACCTGTAGAGCATCTTTATAATCACCCAGCTCGCTAGACGCTTCATAGCACACTAAGTGTTCCTCCGTATTCGGAGTTGCATAATCTCATAGTCATAGGAATATGTATAAGTCATGAAGAAAGCAATAGCAATAAACTAAACGATCATAGTGCTAAGCTAACGGATGGGTCTTGTCCATCACATCATTCTCTAATGATGTGATCCCGTTCATCAAATGACAACACATGTCTATGGATAGGAAACTTAACCATCTTTGATTAACGAGCTAGTCAAGTAGAGGCATAGTAGGGACACTCTCTTTGTCTATGTATTCACACATGTACTAAGTTTTCGGTTAATACAATTCTAGCATGAATAATAAACATTTATCATGATATAAGGAAATATAAATAACAACTTTATTATTGCCTCTAGGGCTTATTTACTTCAAAAAGCACCAAGTTAATATTAGAAGCTAAATAACAATTGAAAAATGGTGTAGTACAACACTCCCTCCATCCCATTATATAAGATTTTATTACATGTATATCTAGACATCATCAGAACATTAAGGTAACACTCTTCCTTGTTGCTATGTAGCCTGTGATTGCATATTTAGTCATTCAGTACAATGTATGTTGCTATTTAGCCTCAGATATATTAAACATTACCCTAGTTAACCTACTGATAAATGGGTTATAGATATATTTAGTGAAATGTCCAATTCGATGATAATCCCTTATCAGCCCCAGGCTATATGGTACCAGCTACCGATATCCTGAACAATGAGTACATATAAGCAATGCGATGAAAATAACCTCAATGGAAAACAACACTGTTCTCAATATTGTCCTGCATGAGTACATATAAAGGCATGTTAAGCACAACAGGCTAAACATCAACCAAACATATCCATGGTAGACAACATAATCTACAAATGATAGCTTTAGTGTGCAGGCTTAAGCACGCTAGTTAAGCAAAACAAGAAGTGGAAAGGTGTGTTAACTTCATCAGGCATAACATTTAAAAACAAGCAAATAGTCATTCAAATTGGTATTGTGCAGGTCTAAAGTACACTAGTTATTGTTAAAAAAACGAAAAGGCATGTTAACTGCAATATCCTTAATAGCAACCAAATATTGTTATTCATAGTGGTATTGTTGAAACTATTATTGAAGAAATTGAACTGCACGGCAAATAGTTGCACATATAGAGTATCACATTGTGAAGAACGGGAATAAACAAGTCATAAGACCATCTCAAGCCGATCCTTTAAAAGTTAAAGGACTAAAACCCTTAGTGGATATATATATATACTCCAGCAATTTTTGGCCTTTTCTAGTCGATCCCCTAAACTTAACATTGTAAGCTTCAATTTGATCAAGTTAAAAGCAGGTTCAACCGAAAGTAGCATGCATTCAAACATAAACATATATAGTTTTGCATAACCAAACATAAAACATAAATTTAAACTAAGGTAAACTACTTTCAGTCGAAGTAGAGGCCGAGCCAATCCTTCCTCGTCAGGTACGGTGTGCCGCGAGCCGGCTCCAGGCCAGTGCCGCGTCGGGGTCGTTGAGGAAGGCACTCCTCCACTCGTCGATGTCGATCTCCTCGTCCACGGGACCCACCTCGACGCCCTCTGCGCCGCCGTCGCCGCCGCCTTCGACCTCGTCATCGGAGGAGAGCGCTATAACCTCGCCGCCCTTCGTGCCGCCGTCCTCGCCGCCTTCGACCTCGTCATCAGTGGAGAGAGCGATAACCTCGCCGCCCTCGACGCTGGCAAAGATCGCCCTCTCCACCTCCACGAGCTCCAGATGCTACCGGCGGAGCTCTTGCATGTAGGCCTCGGCGGCGGCCTCGGCCTCGAGGCGCTCCCACGCCTCACGGTCCTCTCGCGCCATAGTCGAGCTCACCACCCCTGGCTTCGGCAGAACGAGGTGGACCGGACGTGTGCCGAAGGGGAAATTGAGCCTAGCCGCCGCGCCGTGGTAGCGGACCTGCTAGCGGTCGTACTCCATGGCCACGAGCTCGGCCGTGTAGAAGCTACCGAGCCACCGGCGGGTGTGGGTCTCTTGATCTGTAATCTCAGCGACTCACGTCCCCCACCGCCGCTGCCGGACCCCGAGGTAGGACTTCGTAGGCTGTAGAGTCCGAGGGAGGACGGGGAAGTCCTCGAACCGGTGTAGGGGCGCGGCGGCGGGCAGATCAAGGGACCGGCGATGGCGGATCGGGCCCGCGGAGGACAACGGGGACACCTCGGCGGCCACCTCGCCGGCATCGGGCGAAAAGGCCGTGATAAACCTCTTTTTGGCCATTGGCTCCTCGAGCTCCCCGGCACACAGGCAGAGGTTCAGGATGGAGGCGCCGGTGATGTCTACTATGCAACCTTCTTCTTGTAGACGCTGTTGGGCCTGCAAGTGCACAGGTTTGTAGGACAGTAGCAAATTTCCCTCAAGTGGATGACCTAAGGTTTATCAATCCGTGGGAGGCGTAGGATGAAGATGGTCTCTCTCAAGCAACCCTGCAACCAAATAACAAAGAGTCTCTTGTGTCCCCAACACACCCAATACAATGGCAAATTGTATAGGTGCACTAGTTCGGCGAAGAGATGGTGATACAAGTGCAATATGGATGGTAGATATAGGTATTTGTAATCTGAAAAAATAAAAACAGCAAGGTAACTAATGATAAAGTGAGCGTAAACGGTATTGCAATGATAGGAAACAAGGCCTAGGGTTTATACTTTCACTAGTGCAAGTTCTCAACAATAATAACATAGAGATTATGGTAGGGTACGAAACCACCTCAAAGTTATTCTTTCGGATCAATCTATTAAAGAGTTCGTACTAGAATAACACCTTAAGACACAAATCAACCGAAACCCTAATGTCACCTAGAAACTCCATTGTCACCTCAAGTATCTGTGGGCATGATTATACGATATGCATCACACAATCTCAAATTCATCCAACCAACACAAAGTACTTCAAAGAGTGCCCAAAAGTTTCTACCGGAGAGTCAAGAAAACGTGTGCCAAACCCTATGCATAGGTTCATGGGAGGAACCCGCAAGTTGGTCACCAAAACATACATCAAGTGGCACGTGATATCGCATTGTCACCACAGATAAACACGGCAAGACATACATCAAGTGTAGACTCAATCCGATAAGATAACTTCAAGAGGGAAACTCAATTCATCACAAGAGAGTAGAGGGGGAGAAACATCATAAGATCCAACTATAATAGCAAAGCTCGCGATACATCAAGATCGTGCCATAGAGAGAACACGAGAGAGAGAGAGATCAAACACATAGCTACTGGTACATACCCTCAGCCCCGAGGGTGAACTACTCCCTCCTCTTCATGGAGAGCGCCGGGATGATGAAGATGGCCACCGGTGATGGACTCCCCCTCCGGCAGGATGCCGAAACGGGCTCCCGAGAGGTTTTTGGTGGCTACAGAGGCTTGCTGCGGCAGTAATCCCGATTTATCTTTTCCGTGGATGTTTTTAGGGTACGTAGGCTTATATAGGCGAAAGAAGTCGGTCGGGAGGTGCTCGAGGGGTCCACGAGACAGGGGCCGCACCGTAGGGGGCGCCTCATCTCCTGGGCTCCTCGAGGATCTTCCGACTTGATCTCCAAGCCTCCGTGATGATAATCTTACAAAAAACACGCTGTCAAGGTTTCATTCCGCTTGGACTCCGTTTGATATTCCTTTCCTTCGAAATACTGAAACAGTCAATAAAACAACAATATGGGCTGGGCCTCCGATTAATAGGTTAGTCCCAAAAGTAATATAAAAGTGTATAATAAAGCCCATAATCATTCAAAACAGGTAATATAATAGCATGGAACAATCAAAAATTATAGATACGTTGGAGACGTATCAAGCATCCCCAAGCTTAATTCCTGCTCGTCCTCGAGTAGGTAAATGATAAAAACAGAATTTTTTATGTGGAATGCTACCAAGCATGATTCTCAAAGTAATTTTCTTTATTGTTGCATGAATGTTCAGATCCAAATGATTCAAAATAAAAGTTCATATTGATAAAAGAAATAGTAACACTTCAAGCATACTAATCAAAGTAATCATGTCTTCTCAAAATAACATGGCAAAAGAAAGTTCATCCCTACAAAATCATATAGTTAGGCTATGCTTCATTTTCGTCACACAAAGATGTTCCCAACTTCTATACCCCCAATGAAAAGCCAAGCAATTGTTTCGTACTTAAATAATCTCAGACTTTTTCAACCTTCACGCAATATATGAGCGTGAGCCATGGATATAGCACTATGGGTGGAATAGAATATGATGATTGGGGATTGTGTGGAGAAGACAAAAAGGAGAAAGTCTCACATTAATGAGGATAATTAACGGGCTATGGAGATGCCCATCAGTTGATGTCAACATGAGGAGTAGGGATTGCCATGCAACAGATGCACTAGAGCTATAAATGAATGCTCAACAAAAGAAAACTAGTGGGTGTGCATCCAACTTGCTTGCTCACGAAGACCTAGGGCATTTGAGGAAGCCCATCGTAGGAATATACAAGCCAAGTTCTATAATGAAAAATTCCCACTAGTATATGAAAGTGACAACATATAAGACTCACTATATGAAAGACATGGTGCTACTTTGAAGCACAAGTGTGGAAAAAGAGATAGTAGCATTGCCCCTTTTTATTTATTTTTCTTTTTTTCTTTTTTTTTCTTTGGGCCTTCTTTTTTTCTTTTGGACTTTCTTCTTTTTTTCTTTTTTTTGGGCAATTCTCTAATAATGATGATCATCACACTTTCATTGATTACAACATATGAATTACAACTCAAAACTAGAACAAAATATGACTCTATATGAATGCCTCCGTGATGTACTGATGGTGCAATGAATCAAGAGTGACATGTATGAAAAATAATGCATGGTGGCTTTGCCACAAATACGATGTCAACTACATGATCATGCAATGGCAATATGACAAAAGTAATGTATGTCATAATTATGATAAACGGAACGGTGGAAAGTTGCATGGCAATATATCTCGAATAGCTATGGAAATGCCATAAATAGGTAGGTATGGTGGCTGTTTTGAGGAAGATATAATGAGGCTTATGTGTGATAGAGCATATCATATCACGGGGTTTGATGCACCGCTAAGTTTGCACCAACTTCAAGGTGAGAAAGGGCAATGCACGGCACCGACGAGGCTAGCAATGGTGGAAAGGTAAAAGTGCGATAATCCATGGACTCAACATTAGTCAAAAGAACTCATATAATTATTGCAAAAATTCAGAAGTCATCAAAATCAAGCACTACGCGCATGCTCCTAGGGGATAGATTGGTAGGAAAAGACCATCGTCATTCCCCAACCGCCACTCATAAGGATGCACAAGCCGTGTACACTTCATGTTTCAAATTTGTTACACAACTTTAACCATACGTGCATGCTACGGACTTGCTAAATTCAACACAAGCATTCTTTAAATTCATAATCACCCAACTAGCATGACTTTAATATCACTACCTCCATATCTCAAAACAATTATCAAGTATCAAATTGATCATAGCATCCAGTTCACCTCCTATGAAAGTTTTCGTTCAAATTACCATGTTGTTTAAGACTCTCAAAATAATATAAGTGAAGCATGAGAGTTCATTAATTTCTACAAAATAAAACCACCGCCGTGCTCTAAAAGATATAAGTGAAGCACTAGAGCAAACGACAAACTACTCCAACAAGATATAAGTGAAGATCAATGAGTAGTTAAATAATTGTGCAACTATGTGAAGACTCTCTAACATTAAGGAATTTCAGATCTTGGTATTGTATTCAAGCAGCAAGCAAAACAAAATAAAATGACATTGCAAGGATAGCACAACTCATGTGAAGAAGCAAAAACTTAGGCTCAACCGATACTAACCGATAGTTGTTGAAGAAGAAAGGTGGGATGCCTACCGGGGCATCCCCAAGCTTAGATGCTTGAGACTTCTTGAAATATTATCTTGGGGTGCCTTGGTCATCCCCAAGCTTGAACTTTTGTGTCTCATTAATTCCTCTCATATCATGGTTTCTCTTTTTATCAAAAGCTTCATTCACAACAAACTCAACAAGAACTCGTGAGATAGGTTAGTTTAAACCAATGCAAAACCTTATCATTTTCTACTGTAACAAATCACTAAAATTATTATCCAACATTGCATACTATATGCCTCTGCATATTTAATACTCCTATCCTCAAATAGAATCATTAAACAAGCAAACATATGCAAACAATGCAAATATAACAGCAATATGTCAAAACAGTATAGTCTGTAAGGAATGCAAGATTCATCATACTTCCCTAACTCAAAAAATTATGAAATAAAGTTCCCACTGTAGTAAATTTATCAGATCTCATCATGCAAAAGGTTTAAAAATTATATCATGCTCTGACTTTTCTAGGGAATTTTTGCAACAGAGGTATACTTTCTGTTTTCAAACAGCAATGTGTATACTAGCAAAATAAGCATGGCAGAGGCTATCCTTGACTTTTTTTATTGAAAATAAAGATGCAAAACATTATTCTAAATAACAGCAAGCAAAAACGAACAATAGAAAATGACACTTCAAGCAAAACACATAACATGTGGTGAATAAAAACATAGCTACAAGTAAAGTTACCGATGAACGAAGACGAAAGAGGGGATGCCTTCCGGGGCATCCCCAAGCTTGGGCTTTTGGCTACTCTTGAATATTACCTTGGGGTGCCTTGGTCATTCCCAAGGTTAGGCTCTTGCCACTCCTTATTCCATAGTCCATTGAATCTTTACCCAAAACTTGAAAACTCCACAACACAAAACTCAACAGAAATCTCGTAAGCTCCGATAGCGAAAGAAAACAAAACACCACTTCAAGGTACTGTAATGAACTCATTATTTATTTATATTGGTGTAATATCTATTGTATTACAACTTCTCTATGCTTTATAAACTGTTTTACTAGCCATAGATTCATCAAAATAAGCAAACAACACAATGAAAACAGAATCTGTCAAAAACTTATGGAACTCCAAAAATTCTAAAATAAATTGGTGGACCTGAGGAATTTGTCTAGTAATCATCTTCAAAAAGAATCAACTAAATATCACTCTCCAGTAAAAAGTTGAAGTTAATTTCGTGAGCGCTAAAGTTTCTGTTTTTTACAGCATGATCATAAAGACTTCACCCAAGTCTTCCCAAAGGTTCTACTTGGCACAAACACTAATTAAAACATAAAACCACATCTAAACAGAAGCTAGATGGATTATTTATTACTAAACATAACCAAAAAGCAACAAACTAAAATAAAATTGGGTTGCATCCCAACAAGCGCTATCGTTTAACGCCCCTAGCTCGGCATGATGATTTCAATGATGCTCACATAAGAGATAAGAATTGAAACATAAAGAGAGCATCATGAAGAATATGACTAGCACATTTAAGTCTAACCCACTTCCTATGCATAGGGATTTTGTGAGCAAACAACTTATGGGAACAATAATCAACTAGCGTAGGAAGGCAAAACAAACATAGCTTCAAGATTTTCAACACATAGGGAGGAAACTTGACATTATTGCAATTCCTACAAGCATATATTCCTCCCTCATAATAATTTTCAGTAGCATCATGAATGAATTCAACAATATAACCAGCACCTAAAGCATTCTTTTCATGATCTACAAGCATAGAAAATTTACTACTCTCCACATAAGCAAAATTCTTCTCATTCAGAATAGTGGTGGGAGCAAACTCAACAAAATAATTATCATGTGAGGCATAATCCAATTGAAAACTAAAATCATGATGACAAGTTTCATGGTTATCATTGTTCCTAATAGCATACAAGTCATCACAATTATCATCATAGATAGCAACTTTGTTCTCATAATCAATTGGAACCTCTTCCGAAATAGTGGAATCATCACTAAATAAAGTTGACACTCTTCCGAACCCACTTTCATGTTCATCACAATAAGATTCAACATCCTCCAAAATAGTGGGATCACTACTTCCTAAAGTTGACACTCTTCCGAACCCACTTTCATCAATATAATCATCATAAATAGGAGGCATGCTTTCATCATAATAAATATTCTCACCAAAACATGGGGGACTAAAAATATCATATTCATCAAACATAGCATCCCCAAGCTTGTGGCTTTGCATATCATTAGCATCATGGATATTCAAGGAATTCATACTAACAACATCGCAATCATGCTCATCATTCACATATTTCATGCCAAGCATTCTAGGTAATTCTTCTTCTAGCACTTGAGCACAATTTTCCTTTTCATCATACTCACGAAAGATATTAAAAAGACGAAGTGTATGAGACAAACTTAACTCCATTTTTTTGTAGTTTTCTTTTACAAACTAAACTAGTGATAAAACAAGAAACAAAAAGATCCGAATGCAAGATCTAAAGATATACCTTCAAGCACTCACCTCCCCGGCAACGGCGCCAGAAAAGAGCTTGGTGTCTACTAGGCAACCTTCTTCTTGTAGACGCTGTTGGGCCTGCAAGTGCACAGGTTTGTAGGACAGTAGCAAATTTCCCTCAAGTGGATGACCTAAGGTTTATCAATCCGTGGGAGGCGTAGGATGAAGATGGTCTCTCTCAAGCAACCCTGCAACCAAATAACAAAGAGTCTCTTGTGTCCCCAACACACCCAATACAATGGAAAATTGTATAGGTGCACTAGTTCGGCGAAGAGATGGTGATACAAGTGCAATATGGATGGTAGATACAGGTATTTGTAATCTGAAAAAATAAAAAAAGAAAGGTAACTAATGATAAAAGTGAGCATAAACGGTATTGCAATGATAGGAAACAAGGCCTAGGGTTCATACTTTCACTAGTGCAAGTTCTCTCAACAATAATAACATAGATAGATCATATAACAAGCCCTCAACAAGCAACAAAGAGTCACTCCAAATCCACTAATAGCGGAGAACAAACATAGAGATTATGGTAGGGTATGAAACCACCTCAAAGTTATTCTTTCGGATCAATCTATTAAAGAGTTCGTACTAGAATAACACCTTAAGACACAAATCAACCAAAACCCTAATGTCACCTAGATACTCCATTGTCACCTCAAGTATCCGTGGGCATGATTATACGATATGCATCACACAATCTCAAATTCATCCAACCAACACAAAGTACTTCAAAGAGTGCCCAAAAGTTTCTACCGGAGAGTCAAGAAAACGTGTGCCAACCCCTATGCATAGGTTCATGGGTGGAACCCGCAAGTTGGTCACCAAAACATACATCAAGTGGCACGTGATATCCCATTGTCACCACAGATAAACATGGCAAGACATACATCAAGTGTTCTCAAATAAAAGACTCAATCTGATAAGATAACTTCAAGAGGGAAACTCAATTCATCACAAGAGAGTAGAGGGGGAGAAACATCATAAGATCCAACTATAATAGCAAAGCTCGCGATACATCAAGATCATGCCATAGAGAGAACACGAGAGAGAGAGAGAGAGAGAGAGAGAGAGAGAGATCAAACACATAGCTACTGGTACATACCCTCAGCCCCGAGGGTGAACTACTCCCTCCTCGTCATGGAGAGCGCCGGGATGATGAAGATGGCCACCGGTGATGGATTCCCCCTCCGGCAGGGTGCCGGAACGGGCTCCCGAGAGGTTTTTGGTGGCTACAGAGGCTTGCGGCGGCAGAACTCCCGATCTATCTTTTCCGTGGATGTTTTTAGGGTACGTAGGCTTATATAGGCGAAAGAAGTCGGTCGGGAGGTGCTCGAGGGGTCCACGAGACAGGGGGGCGCGCCCTGTAGGGGGGGCGCGTGCCCCCCTATCTCCTAGGCTCCTCAAGGATCTTCTGACTTGATCTCCAAGCCTCCAGGATGATAATCTTCCAAAAAAACACGTTGCCGAAGGTTTCATTCCGTTTGGACTCCGTTTGATATTCATTTCCTTCGAAATAATGAAACAGGCAATAAAACAGCAATATGGGATGGGCCTCCAGTTAATAGGTTAGTCCCAAAAGTAATATAAAAGTGTATAATAAAGCCCATAATCATTCAAAACAGGTAATATAATAGCATGGAACAATAAAAAAATTATAGATACGTTGGAGACGTATCAGCCGGCGATGGCGGCGACCTACCAATGGTTTCGAGGGTTGTGTGTGTGTCTGTGTGAACGGAGGTTTTGGGGAGTGTGTGGTGTGTGTGGAGGGGGCGGGGGGCAAGGTGGTGTTTGAGGAAATACTGCAGCAACTGAAAATTTTACTAGGCGGGAGTAACAAGGCGGGGCTACAGAAAATTTGGATCAAGGGCGAGTAGATATTTTTTAGATTGCGAGGGATGCAGAGGCGGGAGTAAAATGCCAGGGCTACTGAAAATTTGAATCAAGGGACTGAAGCAGAGCGGGAGTAACAGACATCGCACATGGTCCTCACATACTAATCGTGTGCTATCAAACATTAAAACCTTCCAGGCGGTAGATATTTTCGAGATTACGAGGTAGTAATATTTTCAAAATTACGAAGGATGCAAAGGCGAGAGTATTTGGGGAGCGAGCTGGTGTGCTTGACACGCCGGCTGTGGACTGTAGCCGACGCACCTTCTCGCGTAAGCTATAGGCGTACTATACACAGACGGTGCTCCAGGATATTTTGTACTACATCTCACATGGTTGGTGATAATAAGCTGTGTGGGATCTACTTGATTTGAATTACATAATGGGGTCACAGCGGCAATCGATGGTGTTTGAATTGCTACACCTTTTAGCTGAAGTGAACATGCAACTATATGTGTGTCGTAAAAGAATTGGAATTATTCAGGGTTCGTTTGTACATTTCATACATTAAACTGATTTTCTAGCCATTTCAGGTGCACAATTCAAAAATTAAACTACATGCAAATGCTCCGGTGCATATAAATTGGTTGAAAAATCAAATCTGTGTCCTTGGGTGCATGCTTAGGTCCCATGCAAAAAATGAGAATGAATTTCAAACACTAGGGCATTGTTGATTGCCGGCAAAACATTGAGATACCTGATTTTTAAATTCTAGTAAATCCAAAACTCATCTGAAATTCATGAAACTTGGCATGGTATCATGGAGCGGCATCAACATGTCGTGGTAAATTTTTTGTCCCATTTGGGGCAGGTTTGGATATAAGCTTATCAGAAACCAGAGCTTCTCACAACAAGCGTGATGGTTTCGGTAGGGAACGTGCCACCTTTGGGGACAGAACGATATCCGTTGCCTCTTGTTGCTTTCAAAAAAATTATAGTGTCAACAGGAGTGTTGTGTTTAATTTTGAAATTTTTCGGGGTTCCTTTGGCCTTTTTTATACATTAATTGGGTTTCTGGGCATTTAATGTGCATAATTCAAATTTTAACTACAAGCACATGCTCCGGTGCACCAAAGTTGGTTGAAAAATCACGTGCGTGTCCTTGGGTGAATTTCTAGGTCCCATGCAAGAAATGGGAATAAAATTCAAACACTAGGGCACTGTTGATTGCCAGCAAGACGTTGAGATGCTTAGTTTTTAAATTCTAGTAAATCCAAAACTCGTCTGAAATTCATGAAACTTGCATGGTATCATGGAGCGGCATCAACATGCCGCGGTAAATTTTTTGTCCCATTTGGGGCAGGTTTGGGTATAAGCTTCTCACAAACCAGAGCTTCTCACAACAAGCGTGATGGTTTCGGTAGGGAACGTGCCACCTTTGGGGACGGAACGATATCCGTTGCCTTTTATTGCTTTCAAAAAATTTCTAGTGTCAACATAGAACAACAAGAGTGTTGTGTTTAATTTTGGAATTTTTCAGGGTTTGTTTGGCCTTTTTTATACATTAATTGGGTTTTTGGGCATTTAATGTGCATAATTCAAATTTGAACTACAAGCACATGCTCCAGTGCACCAAAGTTGGTTGAAAAATCACATGCGTGTCCTTGGGTGAATTTCTAGGTCCCATGCAAGAAATGGGAATGAAATCCAAACACTAGGGCACTGTTGATTGCCGGCAAAACGTTGAGATGCCTGGTTTTTAAATTCTAGTAAATCCAAAAATCGTCTGAAATTCATGAAAGTTGGCATGCTATCATGGGGCGGCATCAACATGTCGTGGTAAATTTTTTGTCCCATTTGGGGCAGGTTTGGGTATAAGCTTCTCACAACAAGTGTGATGGTTTCGGTAGGGAACGTGCCACCTTTGGGGACGGAACGATATTCTTTGCCTCTTATTGCTTTCAAAAAATTTCTAGTGTCAACATAGAACAACAGGAGTGCTTTAATTTTTGAATTTTTTGGGGTTCGTTTGGCTTTTTTAAACATTAATTGAGTTTCTGGGCATTTAATGTGCATAATTCAAATTTGAACTACAAGCACATGCTCCAGTGCACCAAAGTTGGTTAAAAATCACATGTGTGTCCTTGGGTGAATTTCTAGGTCCCATGCAAGAGATGGGAATGAAATTCAAACACCAGGGCACTATTGATTGCCGGCAAAACATTGAGATACCTGGTTTTTAAATTTTTTTAAATCCAAAACTCGTCTAAAATTCATGAAACTTGGCATGCTATCATGGAGCGGCATCAACATGCCATGGTAAAAAAAATTCCCATTTGGGGCAGGTTTGGGTATAAACTTCTTACAAACCAGAGCTTCTCACAACAAGCGTGATGGTTTCGGTAGGGAACGTGCCACCTTTGGGGACGGAATGATATTCGTTACCTCTTATTGCTTTCAAAAAAAATTCTAGTGTCAACATACAACAACAGGAGTGTTGTGTTTAATCTTGGAATTTTTCGGGGTTCATTTGGCCTTTTTATACATTAATTGAGTTTCTGGGCATTTAAATGTGCATAATTCAAATTTAAACTACAAGCACATGCTCCAGTGCACCGAAGTTGGTTGAAAAATCACATGTGTGTCGTTGGGTGAATTTCTAGGTCCCATGCAAGAGATGGGAAGGAAATTCAAACATCTGGGCGTCGTGGCTCGGCCGAAAAGATTTAGAAACTTGGTTTTTTAATTCTTGTAAATCCAAAACACGCCTGGAAATCATGAAATTTAGCATGGTGTCATGACATGGCACCAACATGCTGTGGTATTTTTTCTGTCCGATTTGCGAAGGCACACATATTAACAATCAACAAAGTCATTTTGGAACAAGTGTTGTCACATTACAAATCGGAAACACGAGTATTATTTAAACCGTGGGCGTTCTACTTACCAATTACGTGCCGCCACACGTCCCCCCTTTTTATTGGCTAGGAGGTGTCGTGTGGGGTAGCTATTTGAGTACGGGAGGCGTGCGATCAGACCCCTGCGCGTGCTCATCGGGAGAAGAGCCCTTTAACCGCTACCCGCCGCGCAACTCCCTCCCAACGTCTCCATTAAAGGCGCCCGAGCCCCTGTTCTATGGCTTGGCTATATGTCTCACTGGACTGAGATTTAAGAGAGAAAAATGAAAATCTGAAAAGAAAGTTTTGCACGGATCTTGATGTAAGATCCGACGGGCCTATATAGCATCGACTGCGACTTATAGCAAGCATGATGAATATAAGGACGATGACAGTGGATAATAATTTTCTTACATATTTAGGAACATAATTGAAAAAGCCACATGCGGCAACGCCCGAAATACACAAGGGGGCAAAAGAAGAAGGAAGACAATAACGATCTAGCTCGCTGATCTCTACTTTCTTGATGCGTTGCTGCAGGCCGCGGGAACTAGTCTCCGCGGCGAGCGGCGATGAGCTCTTTCTTGTCCTCAAGATGCTGCTTGAGAGCATCCACAGATTCCTCCACCAGCCTTCTGCGCTCGATGCGCAGTATGGCATCCTCGTCCATAAGTTTCTCGACGATGACGCCGGTCCTCTTCAACAAGGCAGTGGTCTCCTCCTGCTGCTCCTCACTTCCGACGATCTTCGCCCTTAGCAGGTCGCGGTCGGCCCGGAGCTTCGCATTGCTCTCATTTAGTTGCCGGATGATGCCGGTAGCCTGTTCAAACAAGGCTTTCATGTCATCCCGCAACCTCGCCCAGCTGGAGATCTGATCCATCTGGCTAAGGACGATGGCATGCATGCTCCTGTAAGAGTCCTCGCCTGCCTGCAAGACATTTTCCCAGGCCGCCGCGGCGCGGGAGGACATCTCTGCTGCATTCTCGGCGCGGCGGGACATCTCTTCTGCTTCCGCGGCATGGCCGGACCTGTCTGCTGCATCGACGGTGCGGTGGGACCTCCGTGCTGCTTCGGCAGCGCGGCAGGACCTCTCTGCTGCTACGGCCACGCGGCGGGACATGTTGGCTGCTTTCGCGGCGAGGCGGGACATCTCTCGTGCTCCCGCTTCCATGCTCGCCTCTCCCTGATGGCAATCTCGACCTGAACTCACGCCGCCATGGCGGGGCGCAAGGAAACGATGGTGAATGACTTGTTTGTTTTTGTGGATGAGGAGTTGAGGAGGAATGTGCAGTCATCTTGGAGTAGTAGTGTTTATAACCGAGTGCTAATACGCTCCTAAGTGGGAAATCGTTTAGATTTTGATCGGTGTGAACATGTTTGCAATTTGGAATGTGACGGGACGCAGGCTCAAAATTTATTGATGGTTCTATAATTTCTAAGTGCGGCACTATTCCCGGACGGCGTAATGTGGGCACGCTTTCTCGGCCGTGTACGTGGCATTTCTGTTCTGTTGCCTAATCACAAACAGTTAATTCTTCTGAAGCGTATCCCTCAATCACACATTTTCAAAAAGTAATGCGGTAGACCTTCTTTAACATGTGTTAAAAAACAAAACAAAAAATCAAAACAAGGACCTTGAGGTTAATTCCACTCATGGGATGTGTCATAAATGTCCTTAATGGACATTTAAGATACATCCCATCAGTGGGATTAACATCAAGACAACTTCCCATCCGGTCACCCAGCTCATGCCTACTCCAGTCTGAGCACAGTTAACTTGAGAGTTCTCTTGGATGAGCTATTGGTGGAACAGCTAGTCCTTGCTGATATAGGATGCCCTCTTCGCATCCTTATGGCATACCCGGATGACCGCCCGTCGCCCAATGGCCAATAGACATTGTGTAGACAGAGCATATCACATATGTTTTATTATAATCAACCGTCTGTGTTATTATCGGTCTTCGCACACATTTCTGATTACAGACCTGTTTGTCGAGTATCACACACATCTTGATATATTGAACCGTTTCTGTTCTCTTGTCTCAACGCAAACAGTTCATCCGAGTGAACCGCATGTCGTATATCACACACACCTTGATCTGGCTGACCGTTTCTTTTGTGTTGCCTAATCACAAACAGTTCATCTGAGTGAACCTTAAGTCGTATATCGCACACGCCTTCGTCTGGCTACCTGTTTCTTTTGTGTTGCCTAATCACAAAAAAATCATCCGAGTGAACCGTATGTTGTACATCGCACACACCTTCATCTGGCTGCCTGTTTCTTTTGTTCCTCCTCATTGCAAACGGTTGAACTAAAATCTGAACCGTATTTGATGCATCCTCCATCGCAAACGTTTTGCACCTTTTTGACGTTTTTACACCACCGTTTGCGATTAATGCATTGCACACAGTTTCGTCGAAGGGTCTCTGATTGTAGTGTCGCGTTAGCAGCAACCTGCAGTAGTGTCCGTAGTATGGGCTGTGACGTGTTGGTAACATGCGATAAGACACGACCTACAAACATCGAATCAATGAAAGCATGTGTTGATGTGAGGGAAGACATCAAGAAATCAATACTTTATATTTAAGAAATATCTTAAAATTAATCCATTTTGAAACCAAAGATTATAGTTACTCTTTCTTCCAAACATTTCTGAAAAAAGAAACATAGAAGGCACTACACTCATTGACCCTTCACACCTTGCTTCTACTCATGGCTCCATATACATATTCTTAAGCGTGTCCTTGATCACCCGTTGATTATCTCTACAATTCACAGATAAAAAGTGAGCCCACGTGTTGGACCAAGTGGGACACAAAGGAAAAAATAAGGAGAAATAGTGGCGAGAAATTGAAAAAAGGTGGTACGGAATCATGGTTAACATGACATGTATTAGAAGCAATTGATAACAACCCAAAATATAAAGGCAATTGTAGGTCCGTCAACAAACTTACTTAACGCATATACTGAATTCTCTGCAGTTGCACATGTATTTCAACAGTATATGAACACTTATGATGGTGGTGGCGGGATGATGACCTTCAGCGCTTGGCGAAGATGCCTACCGTGGTGAGGTCGGCACGGATGCGGCCATAGCATGACCTCATTGGAGGCGGAAATATTGGGCCACGGGCTCACGCACGGAGAGGTTGGTGATGGCAAGGCTGCATTCCAATTTTAAGCCAGATTTTCGCTTTTACAGAAAATCCAACCATCTCCAATCGCGAGTGACTCGATACCCTTTACAAGCGTGAGTGACTCGACGTTTATGGTAATCAACCCACATTCCAGTTTTAAGTCAGAATTTCACTTTTAGAGTAAAACCCCTTGTGTTTCTGATAATCAACCCACACGTCAGCTTTAAGTCAAATGTTTTTCTTCTTTTGCATAAAATGCCCTAATAATTGGGTTAATCAACCTGTAGTACATATCAAATGCTTTAAAAAAATATTCATATATTCTAGCCCTAACTTCAAATTTAACATATTATATATGAAATTTGATTAGAAAGATGTTTATAATATGAATATGATGTTATTTTACCTGTTAACCGTTTTAGAAAGATACAATTTAGGATGCAACCTTAATCAATAGTGCATGTTCCTGTTTTTTTTCATACCGGTGCCAAGTCGGATTAAAAATGAACAAGTCAGCAACATCAAGATTAGAGATGAAGTGGACCATCTATAACCACGTATACACGCCTCGCCAAAACCTCACATGAAAAAGTACAGATTTCTCATCTTATGACGAGAGAGACGCCTTAGGATTGACACTATTCAAACATATTGTGATTGTGTGAGCACCGGGACCGCCATCAGTGAGCGTGGGAAGGAGATTTTTTTTCGAGGCCATAGCTTTATAGGAGAAAGAAAGTATGTACAAGAGGGAAGGAGAATTTTGACAACAGAAATGGTGCCATGTGTTGAAAGAAAGGACGTAATACTGCGTGGTACTCCAGGGGAGATAGACATTTTATGAGGCAGATTGTAATGATCCCACTTAACTAATGAAAGCTTTTCATTCGCAAAAAAAAAGACGTGTATCTTTGAGATACTCATGGTTATTAGGTTAGTGGAGTGTGATTTTTTTAAATTCTTATAGTACTACTAAACCTTCTGAAAGTTGGAATGATTCTATCCCTGTCTTTATTTCCCAAGCACTTGCAATTGCAAACGATATGGTGATTTGAGGAATAAAAGTCTTGACAATGTTAAAAAAAAGGAAATGCCTTCGGCAGCCGCAGAGCCCGGAGAGGCCGGAGCAAAGAAAAGGAATAGAGGAAGAGGCTCGGAGAACAGAGGAACAGAGCCGCGCCGTGTGGCTGCGTCGGTTGACGGCCTCGTGGAGGAGCTCGGGTACCTGCGCCTGCCCGCTGATGGAATGGCCGTGGCCGCACGCCGAGACGCGGATGCCGCGGGCCGACCCGTACGCCGGTCGGACCAGCGCGGTGGCATCGCCTGCCCCGCTCGGCTGGTACACGGCCAAGGGCTTGCCCCCTGTGAATTCGAGTTCGAGTTCATTTCCAGTTCAGCCGGCGACAGCTGGTAATCCGAGTCCGGCAAGAACCAGGAGCTCTCCGATGAATAAAAGCGCCTGCGGCGGGAGCAGCGGCTCCAACTCGATTCGTTCGCCTCCCTCCCCGATCCCCAGATCCAATCCAAGACGCGGCATCGATGGCGGCGAAGGTGCTCCAGCTCCGTAGCTCCGACGGCAAGGTGCTCGTCGCTCCGGCGTGGGACTATCGCCCGGCCGCCGCCCAAGCCCGCCCGCTGGAGATGCGGGTGCCCTCGCGCGCCCTCGAGAGGGTGCTCCAGTACTGGACCAAGCACAGCCTTGCCAAGGCCACCGGTGAGTCCCGGGAGTCCCTCGCCCGCTGGGACGCCGACTTCCAGCGCCGTCTCGACGAAGACGGCCTCGCCAAGGAGGCCGCTGCAGCCGCCCAAGAACTCCACCGCTACAGCGTCGACCATGGAGGGCGTCCCCATCGCCACGCCGCCACGGCCGCATCTGATGTCGCTGCTCCTGCCAAGGCGGCCCGTGGTGATCCCGTCCGTGTCTGGTGTGTCAACCACGGAGAACGCAGCCATGCGCCGGCGATGCCCGGCTCCTTGGATGCCTCTGATATTGCCTCCGCCGCGCGCCCTGGGCCTGCCACCACCTTGCCGGCTGCTACTGGTGCTGACCCCGCGGATGTCCGGTGCGCCATCCGTGCCCGTGGACGCCAGATGGCTCAAGACGAGGAGTCCGCTTGCCACCACCGCAAGCGCCCGGCTTCCAAGGCTCCAATCTGCCTGCCTGCCACTGCTGCTGCGCCTGTGAAGAAATTCTCTCGTCAGGTCGCTTCCAAGGCTTGCTCTTTCGTAGGCTCTACACCACTGCCTGCCACTGCTGCTGCGCCCAGTGTGCAACCGAAGCCGCTGATCAGCATGCGCGAACTGATCGAGAACGCTCGCCTCACCATGGCTCGCCTCGACAAGGCTCGCTCTGCCTCCGAAGAAGAGGCCAGCCGTCGGCGCGACATCGAGCGCAGCCGAGCGGAGGCCCGGCGAAAGGTGGAGCAGATGGCGGACACCGTGCAGTTCAACGACCCCTGGATCCATTACTCCGATGTGACCAAGTCCCCTGAGGAGCTGCTCCAAGCACGACAGCAAGCATGGCGTTATCAAGCTCACCTCCTCGAGATGGCTCGTCGACGGGACTTTGCTCAAGCGATGCAAATCCACAGCACCAAGGAAGCAACCAATTCCTTGGCTGCGTCCAGTGGTATTACGCCTTCCCTAGTCTTTTAGTTGCTTCCTAAACCATGCACACATAAGTTTCATTTAATCTTTGTCCCTCTAGGTTCTGCACTTGCTTACCAAGATTTCTAGTGTTCTTTGAATCCTGTTCAGTCATTAGTAATTTTACTAGAGTGTCAGCAGAGTCTCCATCTAGCTAGGCAGCAAAAATCTTGTTAAGATGTGTACGGCATAGTTACACTACATCCACACCTGGTCCTAAGTTAAGGGTTTAAGTAAATAAAGTGCATTTTCAATAAATCAAAGTGAAGCAGATGAGCCAAAAAAATTGGAAACTCATGTACTGCAATTCCGGCCCGAGACAGAGCGTAAAACGCACTCGCCGCAAAATCCAAAATGCCCGTTTGCTACCCGGCTTGTAGCAGGAAAAAAGGAGTAGAATTGAACTTGTCGATACACACAGTAATCATGTGAGCTGCCTAGCGTCTGGAGACTATGCTGACTCTCCTGTAAAATTAATCTGGGCTGAATTGGATTCTTAGGCATTGGCGTTTTGGTGAGTTAAAGTTGCAGTTTCCGACGAGTAACATTGGTTAGTGAACTCTTGTGTGTGTGTTTGTGGGTGAAGCTTTGGGCTAGGCAAGTCCTGAATGTATCGACTATCAAGTCGTATTGTAATCAATTTCAGACATGAATGAAAAATTGTTGGCCAAGCAAGTCCTGAATGTATCGACTATCAAGTCATATTGTAATCAATTTCAGACATGAATGAAAAATTGTTGGCCTGAATTTGTGCAGAGCATTTGAGTAACTTTCTGTATATACGATTGTTGTATGCATCTGTGACTTCTTATAACATTCTGCTGCTCTAGTCAGAAAAGTGTGACTGGTGAACCACATAACCATGTTTGGGACAGTTATTGGTTAGAAGATATTCTGATTTGAGATACTGCAATGTCAAGAGGTTGCATCATATTGCAGCTATTTGGCAAATAGGTTTGGCTTTTCTCAGATCATGTTGCTTTTCATTTGAATTATGTGCAATAGCAGTGTTGCATATCCAGAACCCCTAAGAAAATTTGATGTCCATTTGAATATGTTACAAATTCCACCATGTTAGTACCCAGTAACCCAAGGGACCTGGAGTGGAATTTTTGTGTGGAAAGCGACTATCAAGTTGGTCATATGTAATCCTGAATCTTTAGTGGTCACTACGCCCATGGGAGACTACAAAATAACTCGTCTCTTATATCTTTTCTACTGTAGTTAGTTACAGTTTGATGATTTTGTCATGCTCAAATGCCAATCATATCTTGTTTAGATATGTTCCTCTCTGCAAGCAAGGATGATGCAAAAGAACAATTTCTCTGAATCCAAGTGCAATCCCTTATTTTCCACCATGAATAAAGTTTACATTTTCTCCTCATGTTATTGCTGGTGATTGCAGTGTCTTCAGAAAACCTCGTAAACAGAGTCATTTTCTCCTCATGTTATTGCTGCTTTTCCCCCCGAGAAATTGGCAGAAATGCTGCCGATTCATTAGACTGAAAAGAAATGAAATGTATGCGTTGAAGCTTCTCCCATTGCTGAAACAATATCCTGAATTTTTCTGTACTTCGTTTTCCTGAATCTGAACACTAGCTCAGTCCCGGATAACACAACAGCAACGTTGGCGTTCTGCACGGGGGCCTTCAAGAAATGCAAAGCCCAGAGCCCAAGCACAAATAAGCCTAGAGCCAGCGGCCCATCCCGAACATGGCCCTGGCCCTTGCTCTCCACCAGAAAACGGAGCGAAGGGTCGACAAAATGGAGGGAAAGCTCTTCCGTTCTGAAAAAAAAAGAGCTCCTCCCAATCTTCCCACTGCCAAGCTCGAAACCGCCGCCGATACTCCCGACAGTGGCCCTGCTCCGACGAAGCCGTCCATGGAGACGGCGGAGGAACCCTACGCCTCCCCTATCGGCGCCGACGCCCCCGCCTCCAACCCGGTACCTTCTCCTCGCCGCACTCCGCCTCGGCGTACAACTCGATCCATTCCCCGCCGCCCCTTTTGTTGAAGTTTGTGTGTTCTGAGATCGCAGGGTGCCGCCGCCGGCGCTAGGAAGCGGAAGGCCCCGGCAGCCACGGCGAGGAAGCCTCGGGAGCAGCAGGTTTGTACTGTACCGCACTGTACTGTACTGTGCCAAATAAGTCATTTATAACCTGCCGCCGCAATAATCTTGCTTGCTTGTTTGATTCGCCTAAACTGAATTTGTTCCATCTATGTGCTCCCATTGTTTGGTGTAGGCTCAAGAACCCATTCAGATCCCTGTATACTATGGACGAACTAAAGAGTTTTATGGCGTGCAAGGCGATGATTTAGTTGATTCTTCATACATTTCTCCTAGAGTAAGAGATTGTGCACATGTAATTGGCCAACTGCCGCTGCAGCCGCAGTCCATGTCGTTGGTGGATCTACAGCTCTGGATCTTCAAGCTGTTCCGGCTCCATCCAGAAACACAAGATCTCGCTATTAAGGGGTTCATCAAACAACGCAAAACTGACTTGTTCGACGAATTCGAGCCTGACTGGTATATGGAGTACTGCCCGTGGGACACACACTATTTTCAAACTGACAAGTGCTGGAGTGCCTTTGCCAATAAATTAAAGCGGAAAAGGAATGTGACGCAAAAGTTCATGTTGTATGCAGAATGCTCTGAGATCAAGCACTATGGTATTTTGCTCAAAGCCGTACATGATGATTACTCTCAGTTGACAAGGGTTGTATTGCCTGGGACGAAATGCCTGACAACTCCTAACTTCCGCTTCCTCCGCCTAGTGGAAGACCTGTCAATGACACCTAAGGAAATTATAGCTTATCTTGTTGAACACTATGGCGAGCAGATGAGTCCCCCTGAAGCATGGAGGGCAAGACAGAAGGCTCTGGAGTGGGAGTTTGGTACGTTTTATGATTCACACAACTTTGCCCCAAGGTTACTTAAGGACATAACATGTAAAACCCCTTGGGGTTTTGTAGACATCAAGGATGCTGAGGTTGCAGGATGCAACAATTTTCGAGTCCTCCACCGTATATTTTGGGCTTTTGGGCAGTGTGCGCAGGCCTTCAATCATTGTCGCCCTGTGCTATGCATTAAAGGCACACCACTATGCGGGAAATATCAAGAGGTGTTGTTGACTGCTGTAGCATTAGATGCTAATGGTTACTCCATTCCAGTAGCATGTGCCGTCGTTGAGGGGGAGACCAAGGAAAGCTGGATGTGGTTTCTTAGGAATTTGGAGCAAGCAGTGAGGCATCCAACGGATGTTTGCATTATACATGACTACAAAAGAGAGTTGATCGATGCTATAGAGGACTTCCTAAGTTCCGATCAACGACAATGGCCGAAAGTAGAAAGCCGGTGGTGCATGGAACACCTTGCCGAAGACTTCTTTGCATATTTTGGCGACAAGAACCTGGTGTTGATGTTCAAGAAACTTTGTCAGCAGAGGCGACTAAATAAGTTTGTTAAAATCTGGAAGGAGCTCGATGAGCTGACAACAAAATATACAGCAGAGAGAGAAGGTGGTACTAGTGGGGAAATGCAGCAGGAGTTAGTCCAGCATGATGAGACAGACCTGGTGGCACAAAGCCCATGCAACCGACCTGATTCAGTGGACTCTGAGGAGGAAGGAGATCATGCCAATGAAAACGAAGGAAAGGTAACAAAGTTTTCTGACTGGATCCGTCTGAAACCAATAGAGAAGTGGTCACTGGTGCATGACACGAAGGGAGCTAGGTACGGCATCATGGGCGCTGATATATCAAATATATACAAGAATGACCCTGTATTGAAAGGGATAACATGCCTTCCGCTCAGTGCGATAGTGGAGGTGACATTTCTGCGCTTGGTAGAGCACTTCAAAAACACAAGTGCTGCAGCAAATGAAGCAATTGGCAACCCATCAATGAACTTCCCTGAACGGGTCCAGGATGACATGAATTCAAAAATGCAGAAATCCAAGATGCATCGCGTGATTTGCCTAGACACGAAATCCAGAAATGTTTTCCAGGGGAAAGAGTTTCGGAATTTTACAGTTCGGTTGAGGCAGAAGAATGAGGTTGTTCACCTGAAATCAGAAAGCATAAGTAAGTTTGGCGAATCCACAATACAAGAAAGTGCCACCTGTTCATGCAACAAACCACAGCTGCTTCACAAGCCGTGCACTCATGTCATCGCCGTCTGTTGTCAGATTGGGGTTAGCACTGCTACATACATGTCTCCATACTACAGCCTGGCCTACCTAGGTAGGATCTGGAGTGGAAATTTTGATGAATATAAGATCTCACGCGGTTACAGAAATATCACGCCATTTGAATGCAATACAACAACTTGGATCCCAGACAAAAGATTGGAGTGTGGTCTTCCTGTTTTTGTAATATCGGATTGCCTAGAAACTGTTGCGGATGAGTCAGAGCAACAATGCAACACTGGAAATGGATCTACTGAAGACAATCAAGGAGCGACAACACGCACTGAAGAAGCTAATGAGATTTAAACTTCTGTTATCACCTATCAAGCTATTAATATTCTGGGCCCTAAATATGCAGTAGTCACTGTCGAGCCTATCCTATGTAAACTCTGAACCTCTGGTATTATTTGCAGTGCATGAAAACTGAATTTTAGGCATATTAAGACAATATGGTTACTATGCCCATGGGAGACTGCAAATCAACCCCTCTATTATTATTTTTCCAGTAGGTTACACCTTTACAGTTTCATAATTTTGTTGGAACTCTTGCATGCTTGAATGCCAAATCATTCTAGAAGACATCATTTCTTGTTTAAACATATTTTTCTCTGCAAGCAAGAATATTGCCAAGATCTGTGCATTGTGAACAATTTCTCTGAATCCATATGCAAATGCGGTACAGAGTTCCAGTCTACAGTTTTTTTTTTTAAATAGCCAGTCTACAGATTTGCCATCAGGTGTTCACACGCTGCTTTCAGTATGCTCTGTTAGCACATTTACCTGTGTTAAGTTGGTCTTTCCAAAAACAAATATAATAATGTTATGTTTTTTCCCACGAGAAACTGAATGAGTACTGCGTATTCATCATCAATTTGAAAATAAATGATATGTACAGAGATAACGCTGCATTGTTGGTCAATTCTTTGCTACTGTTCTTCATCATTCATCATGTTTTTTCTCGGGAGGAAAGTAATTTCCTTTTGCTTTTTTCCCATTGTGTGTTCGGTGATGAAACAGCATACTATAAAAGTATAAAGAATCATAATGCATTTTTCTGCAGTTCTGCTGCATTTTTGAGTGTTGGATGATGAAACAATTTCCAAGATCTTTCTGAACTTCTTTACGTGTACAAACAGAGGACCATTCTGAACCCAGTTCTTCTTCTTCTTATGAGATTTTTTCCTTCAGAACGTTTTTCTTTTGGTGTTTATGACACCTATTCCTAACTTCATCGAACTAGCTAAGTTGCTTGATTAGACTGGTGAATAATGAACATACAAAATCAATCAACCATTCTTGAGTTGGAACAGGCCAACAACCATGTCCGTTAAATGAATAAAATCACTCTCGCCCTCAAAGATTTTGAATGAAAGAACATGGAGCTGGACAGCTGGACCGTGTCTAATTCTTTTTGCTGCGGACACCTTTTTTTGGTGATGTGCTAGGAGCACCCTACAAGCGTTGCTACCGGTGGTGATTACTACCCTCGAGGACTAAAAATAACTACTCCCTCCGATCCAAAATAGGTGTCGCAATTTTGAACTAAGGTTAGTTCAACCTTAGTTCAAAACTACGACTCTTTATGGATCGGAGGGAGTAGTAGGTTTTGGCGCCGGGGCACGTCATAGATGTGGTCGGGAGGAGATGTGTTTGCTAGGTGATGGTATTTTGTATTCATGGTAGTGATAGGAAAATATGGTGTTATATAATGGTGATGGTATCCACCATTTTTTGTTAAACTATGTCTTAGATTATATGATTATATAGGGGGGAGACTTGTATAAGATCTCACGTTAGGTGATCGTGAGATCAACCTAAAAATTCATATTTAGACATTTTGAAAAAAATCTGAAATTATTTGAAAACATTCATGTGGAGCATGTCTACAACTCCAAAAAAAAATTAGCTCAAAACTCGATGTACATTTCGAGATTAAAAAAAGACAAATTCAAATGTGAATAGTGATAACTTTGGGTGAATAGTACTTTGACATCATTCACGTCCAACTTTGTCTTTTTTGTTTCTATTAACATAGGTCGAATTAGAAGCTGAAACTTTTTGAGGTTGAACATCAACCATTGAGGTGTGTCTACAAATTTTCTTTTTTGAGAATGTTTGAACATGTAGATTTAAAAAAAATGATCTCACTTAATGTGAGATCTCACACAAGTCTCCCCCTGATTATATTATGGCAGTAAGGATCTTCCATTCAAATCCTTCTGTTTGCAAATTAATTGAAGTTTCAGTTTAGTCACAAGTCAAACTTATCTGTCTTTTACCAAATACATTGCAAGTTTTGATAGTCAAATCTATATTCATTTGGGAGTCAAGAAATAAAAAAACCAAGTTTTCCATGAATAGTTAGGTCAAAAAAATGTTGCACTTTTTGTCACTATTCATTGCTGAATTTTTTATTGTTCATACCTCCCAAATGATTTTGAGCTTGAATTTGTACATGTTTCAACTGTAACATGGTTTCCATCTTATATTTTCTACTGTTTCTTTTAGGTGTGTCTGCTGTTTTATTGCGAGCTTTTGTTTTCGAGAAAATATTGCGAGCTTTTTTATGAGAGTTCTTTCTCAGTGGGGATGAGAGCCCAATAGCAAATGGAAATAACGGCCCAGGTACAAAAGCTCACAGAACCTCCTCGCGAGCGGCCCATCACGAGAAAATGGAGGGAAAAACTCCAGAAGCGAGGGAAAACCCTCTTCCCATTCCCATTCCCTTCCCCAAATGCGCGCACAGAAAGAGATGGAAACCCACGCCGACGGCGGCAACCCTGCTCCGACGAAGCCGGCGATGGACGAACCACGTGCCGGCGCCGATGCCGCTGAAGTCCCCTCCTTCGCCGGCCTCGACGCGCTCCCCGTCCCCCAGCCGGTACGCTCTCCTCGCCGCCCTCCGGGTACCGTTCGATGGATTCGCCGCCACCCGTTTTGTTCAAGATCTGCGTGTTCTGATCCCGCAGGGTACCGCCGCCGGCGCGAGGAAGCGGAAGGCCCCGGCGAAGGCTGTCAGGAAGCCTCGCAAGCCGCAGGTCTGTAGTTCACTGTACCCATTAACCCACTTGATAATTTAGTTAAAGTGTGAATTTGTCCCCAGTACTTGCTTGGTTGTTTGATTCGTCTGAATCTCTTCCATGTGTGTTGTGGCATTGTTTCATGCTGCAGGTTGAGGAGCCGATTCAGATGCCTGTGTACTATGGATGTAGAGAACCGTTTTCCCGCGTGGGTGGCAATGATTTAGAAAACAAATGTGCTCACTTAATCGGCGAGCTACCGCTGCAGCCACAGTCCATGTCATTGGTGGATCTACACCTCTAGATCTTCAGGCTGTTCCAGCTCCATCCAGAAACACAAGATCTCGGTATCAAGGGGTTCCTCAAGCAACGCAAAACTGATTTCTTTGACGAAGAGTCCTCCGAACCGGACTATTCTTTGGAGGACTACCCATGGGGCATGCATGAGTTTTTGACTGACAAATGCTGGAGTTCCTTTGTAAATAAATTGAAGAGAAAAAAACATGTGACACAGAAGTTCATGTTGTATGTGCAATCCTCTGAGGTCAGGCACTACGACATTTTACTCAAAGTCGTACATGATGATTACTCTCAACTGGCCACAATTGTGTTGCCTGGGACGGAGTGCCTGGCAAGTAGTAGCTACGCCTTCCGTGACCTTGTGGATGACCTGACGATGACGGCTAAGGAATTGGTACATTATCTCACTGGACCCTTAGGCGAGAAGATTAGTCCCGTCGAGGCGTGGAGGGCAAGACAGTTTGCTCTGGAGAGGGAATTCGGTACCTTTTATGATTCACACAACTTTGCCCCGAGGTTGCTTAAGGAAATAGCACGCAAGAACCCTGGTTGTTTTGTTGACATCAAGGATGCAGAGGTTGCAGAGTGTAAGGGTTTCCGAGTCCTGCAGCGTATGTTTTGGGCATTTGGACAGTGCTTACAGGCCTTCCATACCTGTCGCCCTGTGTTATGCATCAAGGGCACACCACTATGTGGGAAATATCAAGGGATGTTGTTGACTGCTGTGGCATTGGATGCTAATGATTTTTCCATTCCAGTAGCATGTGCTGTTGTTGAGGGTGAGACCAAGGAAAGTTGGTTGTGGTTTCTTAGGAATTTGGAGCGAGCAGTGGTGCTGCAGTCTGATGTGTGCATTATACATGACTACAAAAGGGAGTTGATTGATGCTGTGGAGGACCTTCTGAAATCCCGAGATCGACAGTGGCGTAAAGCAGAAAGCAGGTGGTCATGGAAGACTTTGCTGAAAACTTCTTTGCGTCTTTTGGTGACAAGAAGCTTCTGCTGATGTTTAGGAAACTTTGCCAGCAGAAGCAGTCCCATAAGTTTGGAAAAATCTGGAAGGAGCTAGACGAGTTGACGTCCAAATATATGGTGGAGAAAGAACAGGGCGCTAGTGGGGAAATGCAGCAGGAATCAGTCAAGCATGAGGTGGCAGAGCTTGAGGCGCAAAGCCAATGTAACCAACATGATTCTGTGAAGGACGGGAAGGAAGAAGATCATGCCGATGACACCAAAAGAAAGATAACAAAGTTCTCTGATTGGATCAGTCTGAAACCAAAGGAGAAGTGGTCACTGGCATATGACAGAGATGAAGCAAGGTATGGCATCATGGGCAGTGATATAGCTGATGTATATAAGAACGACCCTGTGTTGAAAGGGATCACATGCCTTCCGCTCAGTGCGATAGTGGAGGTGACATTCCTGCGCTTGATAAAGTACTTTGAAAACACAAGTGCTGCAGCAAACAAAGCAATCGGCAACCCATCAATTAACTTCCCGGAACGTGTCCAGGTTGACATGAATTCCAAAATGCAGAAATCTGAGACGCATACACTTACGTATACGTACGCCGATGAGAAGAATGCTCGTGGTGAGGTATTGGATCAGAAGTTTACAGTTAAGGGAAGAAAGAGGGAGGTGACTGTTCACCTAAAGTCGGAATATACCCTCAGCAGGAATAAGTCTGAAGGACCCACAGTTGAAAAAACTGCCACCTGTTCATGCAGCAAGCCGCAACTACTTCACAAGCCTTGCTCTCATGTTATCGCGATCTGTTGTAAGATCGGGATTAGCTCTGCTACATACATGTCCCCATACTACAGCCTTCCCTACCTAGGTAGGACCCTGGAGTGGAATTTTTGATGAATCTAAGATCTCACGCGACTACAGAAATATCATACCATTTGGATGCACGACTACCTGGATCCCAGACAAAAGATTGGAGTCTGGTCTTCCTGTTTTTGTAACACCGGAATGCCTAGCAACTGTCACGGAGGAGTTAGAGCAACAATGCAGCACTGGAAATGGATCAACTGAAGACAATCAAGGATCGACAGCACGCTCAGAAGAACCTAATTAAATTTAAACTTCTGCTGTCAACTGTCGAACTAAGTTATTCATATTTTGGAGCCTAAATATGCAGTAGTTGCTGTCGAGCTTATCCTCTGTAAACTCTGAATCTCTAAGTTATCTGCAGTGCTCCGTTTCGAGAAAAAAAATAAGTTATCTGCAGTGCTTATATTGTTTTGTCATGTATACTATGCAGAGCTTATCCTATGTAGACTGTAACCAACTAGAGAATGAAGTTAGCATGTCATAATATCTGAATCTCTATATAGAGTTTACATAGGATAAGCACCGCAGATTTTATCTCTGAATCTCTATATTATCTGCAAGCAAACCCATCTCTCATTAATTTTCTATCTACTCCCTCCGTCCGGAAATACTTGTCATAGAAATGGATATAAATGGATGTATCTAGAACTAAAATATATCTAGATACATCCATTCCTCGGACAAGTTGGTTACAGTTTGATGATTTTCTTGGAACTCATGTGTGCTCAAAATGCTTACTCTCTGCAAGCAAGGATGCTGCAAGATTTTATTTTCCACCACAAATACATTTTACATCTTGCCCTCATTTCTTGCGCCGATTGCATTGATTTCAGAGTTCAGATGCATGCTGCCAAAATAAACAGAGACTAGAAAATAAACAGTCTACAGGGACTTGTTTGTAAGTGTTCAGATGCATGCCTGCATGGAGAATGTATGTGTTGAAGCTTCTCCCGTAGCTAGTTTTGCTGCATTTTTCTTCTAAGTGTTGGATGATGAAACGGTATACTAGATCTTTCTGAACTTCTTTACGTCTACAAACACTTCTTGGACCATTCTGAACTCTGATCTGCAGTTTTGTTTTGTTTTTCCCTCAGAAGTCAGAACGTTTTTCTTTTGGTGCGAGCTGGACCATGTTTGTGATAATTACAGTGCTGAGCTTCCCTCAAGAACTAAATGTAATACATTAGCAAAGAGGAACTTGCACTACACTGTTCCGTTGTACCAGTTTTACAGTTGCCCTCCTCAACCAAAAAAAAAATGTTCATGACATCTATTCCTAACTTCATCACTAGCTAAATCGCTTGATTAGACAGATGAATAATGAATCTACAAAATCAATGAACCAAGTATTCTTGAGTTGCAAATCACTGGTTTTAATTCATTCATTTTGCTGCGAGCACTTTTAGGCTAATGCTCTGTCTGGTGGTGATAATAACACCTTCCATCGAGAACTAAAGACAATACATTAGCCAGGAGGAACTTGCACTACACTGTCTGACGGCCTTTATGAAGAACTTCTTCCTTCCGTTGCAACAGTTGTGTAATTCTCCCCCTCAGAGAAAAAAAACGAAGTAAGGATGTTCTTGTGGCAATCCACAATCAAGGGTAGCGTTTTGGCTCCACGAGCATATGCTCCTGGATGAACAATTAAACCGTAATAACATTCAACATAAATTGACATTTTCGGAAACATACATGTCCAGTAGGTACTTTCAGCATTTCTGAGTGCAAATGCTTGTACAATTAGACACTTCAGTTCCTTCCCGGTTCTTCCTCTGTAACTGCTTAACGCTTGCCACTGTCGTTCACTGATGCAGAGGCTCACTAAGAGTAAAAAACACGCGACAACCAAACATGATCGTTCACTGGCCAACACCACAAACCAAACTGGGGAGCACCCAGAGGCTCTCAAGCTGATTGCTTTTGCCTTCTAGAATGTACGAATCCGAGCGAGTTATACTGTAAACTGCCTGACCAAGCTCTACAGCAATCCAAGGTTCGTCAGAGTCTTTGGACGCACTAGGAACATAAATGCAGTTACTCTTTCTGCCCCATCTTTCAGGGTTCATGCAAGAAAATGTAGGGCTCCTCCTATCAAGGCTGATAAAGAGAGCCCAGTTTTCCAACTTCTCCATCTTTGTCCACTTAGCTGGTTCGGATGAAGAATCAAAGCGGAAGACCTGAAAGGTGCCATTGCTTATCAAGTCATCAACAAGATCAACCATGAGAAGCATGTCACCACAGACCACCAACCATGGATCATAATTCAAGCCAACAACAATGTCCTCTCCCCACAAAACATCGACTTCCTGCACGTTGGGCTGAGGTGCCAAGGATATGGTTTTCAGCGTCTGGGGAAAGTCTATGGAAAACATCTGACCTTTGAACAAAACAATCTGAATAAGAAAGTGTTCAGAAACAAGAGGGTACTCTGTCCAGGTATTTGTTCCAACCTGCCACTGGAAGATGAATAAATTCGAGAAAAGGAGGAGACACGAGTTGGATGAACTGAGTGGAGCCATAAGAATGGCACTATCGATCACACAATCACTGTTTGTGTGGAGTTTGGGTGGCTTCACCTTAGTACCTGTGTAAACATCGACAAGGAGAAGGTGCTCCACACAGGAGAAGATAAGATGCCCATATGAGCAGCCCAAATAGCGCATGTAATTTGGAGTATTACGGGGAGCTGAGCGGCGAAGAGATAAGTTTGTCCTCACAAGATCACAAAGATGCCATTTGTAGTTCGATAAGAGATTGTAACTTGTGTTGCAATGCCAATTAGCCCTACGCAAACCTGCTTTGAGATGGAGAGGTGGGAAGACAAAGGCGTATATGGATGATGGGAAGGAAAAGACCGCAGTACGCCAATGGTGACAGGTGCCAGTAAAAGCAAGGAGGTCATGGAATGAGCTTAAGAGAGCAATGATTAGGTGAAGCAGGCTGTCTGGTAGGTCCACCAAAACTCGTTGCTCAGATGAGGCTGAGGTAGAGACCAAGCAGTGGTAGATTTTCTTAGACGGCCACTCTGCGACGGCCACTTCTTTGTCATAAAAAAAATCAAGAACGATGTATCAGCATTGAGGAATCAGACATCATAGAAAAATGATTGGAAATGTGGTAGTACTTAGGCTCTTACTGCAGTACTACACGTTAAAGGGAAACGAAAATATTCATGTTTTAAACATTAATGCTTTACATAGTAAGATGTATATCAAGATGGCACACTACAATTAAAATAAGCCACCGCAGAATAGCCAACAGCTTGATGCTCAGTATGACAGAATAAAGATAACCTTATTTAGTGAGCTAAAATTGGTACATTTCTGAATCATGCATTTGGTTTGGGGGGTGATATTTGGGAGCGGTTAGGCGCCAGTCGCGTGAAAATCTGAAAACGGCCAGCCAATTCTCCCCCTCCTATCTCAACCATTGGATCAAGATCCAACGGATAATGCTTCATCTTCAACCTCAAACCGATACGTGTATTGTTTCTCTTCCCTCATCGATCCAGCACAGGCCTAACCGCCTGCCTCCGCCGCCGCGGCCGACGGCGCTCCCCTGAACCGCCGCCCACCGCCGTGCTTCCGCCGCCCGGCGATGACCAGTTTTTTTCCGACGAACCTGTACCATGCCCCACACCCCTAAGATAGATAATGAGGTCGCCTGCCAGCCTAAGATAGATATCGGGGTGCTTTGCCGCTGCCACCCTAAGATAGACCCGGAGGGCTCCCAGAGAACCCCTTCCTTCCTCCAGCTATTCCTTCCTTCACGCGAAATTCGACCGACCCAAATTATAAATTCAGGCAACCACAAGTAGCTAAACTGGTGATGTTTGTACTTTGTAGAGTATTCTCAAAACAAATAACAAATCAAGTGCCACCAATCTCGCAAAACTCTCACCTGTTTATCCGGACAACATTTGTGCAATCTCGCAATCACGCTCACCTTACGCAATCGGGAGCGGGCGTGCATCTAGGCAGGGAGCATCATTCATTCGTGGCGCGACAAGGAAACCGCAAAATTACCAAGATGCACGACGGCTCTTGATGTGTTCTTGGATGATTCTAGTTTGGATCTAATCCACCCAACAAATTTGCACTAGGAAGAGAAGGGGAAAAGAGAGGAGGAGAGGTCACGGTGTGTTTGTGTGCGACCTATGGGCGGGTGCCGCGGCGAGAGCTCGAGCGGTGGCTGCATGGACACGGGCTCACGGCACGCCAGTCTGCGTGCCTACCGCTACCGGTGCGCCGCCTTTCTTCGTCGGATCCGTCGACCGGTGGCAACGAAGAGGCGGAGGAAGGCACCGATCGATCCAGAGCTCGTCGTTTTTACACCGATGGGCATCGGTAAACCGATGGAAGCCACTGATCGATCGCCTCGCTAGTCACACGATCGTTCCTGGCTTCCTGCGAGCCGTTCGATCTCGCTGTTGGTATCACTCGTCTTTCTTCTACCATAAGTACACAGGGAGAAGCAAAACATATATTTCTTTTTTATTTATATATAAATAAACGGGGCAAGGATTTATCATTTTTAGTGATTGAGAAGAAAAGGGTTGCCCGGTTAATTAGAGAAAAAAAGAGCAATAAACTATACAACTCACCGCACATGGACACAATATAAACCACACGCTGCTACGAAGGAAACATCGACGATTTTGTACCTTAGTGCCATCACCTATTCTCCCCGAGCAAGCGGTTTGACCTAAAGGAAGCAACCAATGACCGAGTGCACGTCGAAGTGGCAGAAGCGGCCACATGAAGATCCAAGCTAAATGAACAACACACACGCGAGCAATGGGGCCAACAATGGATCCGGGAATAAAGGAGCGACAGAGCACTATGCAAGGTTGGCGTTGCGAAGAATCATCGAGATGGGCCATCCACCGCTTATCGTTGTTGCCATAAGGACCCTCCACACAGCTTTGACTCCACTACAACAAACGTACCACGATGAGCCCACAGACACCTAGAGAGCCAGCCGACTACCACAGTCTCACTGCAGCCTTGACTTCACACACCCACATTGTCGCTGCCACACGAGCCATCACGACTGCCATGCCAACCACGGGTCTTTCTAGCCGAATCAAACTCCAGGATGGTGCCGCCAAGAGTGAACACGACATCATCGATGTCATCATCGTCCGGACCAAGGAGCTTGGACCTAGGGTTTCCCTTGAGAAACAAGGGCAGAGGGACGAGAACAACAACGACAACACCTTCATCAAGGAAACGACATCAACAGGCGCCGTCTTAGTTGGTCCAGCACGCGCTAAGCACTGCTTTCACCAGTTGTATCGCCATCCAAACCCATGGTTAGCTAGCCACCGACACCACCACACGCGCCATCCAGCTCGTCGTGGAGCGAGCCCATCGCATGCCCATCGACCCACCATCATCAAATCTGAAATCCCAGACCGGGGACAACATAACGCCCCGCGCCTCGCCATGACGTAGTCCAGGGCCAACCGAGACCATTTATAGAAGATCCATCGACGCCCGCGACATCGCTGAGTCGCGCAATAGGTAGACAAAAGACTCGCTCAAAGTAGCCACAAACGTTGATCCAGGATGCCTCGTCGTGACCCCAAAACGTGGATGCTCCCGGGAGGAGCACGACCCATGTCGCTGCAACAAACTAGATAAGGATTTTACACCTAACTAGCGGGCAGAGGCGTGGCGGCACGCTACGCCAGATGGGAAGTCTGTGTGTGCTTTTGTTGTTTGTTTTTGAAAGGAAATATGCCCCAGAGGCAATAATAAAGTTGTTATTTTATATTTTCTTATATCATGATAAATGTTTATTATTCATGCTAGAATTGTATTAACCAGAAACTTGATACATGTGTGGATACACAGACAAAACACCGTGTCCCTAGTAAACCTCTACTAGACTAGCTCGTTAATCAAAGATGGTTAAATTTCCTAACCATAGACATGTGTTGTCATTTGATAAACGGGATCACATCATTAGGAGAATGATGTGATGGACAAGACCCATCCGTTAGCTTAGCATTATGATCGTTCAGTTTTATTGCTATTGCTTTCTTCATGACTTATACATATTCCTTTGACTATGAGATTATGCAACTCCCGGATATCGAGGAATACCTTGTGTGCTATCAAACGTCACAACGTAACTGGATGATTATAAAGATGCTGTAAAGGTATCTCCGAAGGTGTTTGTTGGGTTGGCATAAATCGAGATTAGGATTTGTCACTCCAAGTATCGGAGAAGTATCTCTGGGCCCTCTCGGTAATGCACATTGTCGGGGGTGTCGTGCGACATATGCCAAAGGATGGTTTATCATGGAGGGGGCTAATAATACGTCGCCGGTGCCAGGAAACGGGATAAGGCGCAAACATGCACGCCATCGAATCTTACCCAGGTTCGGGGCTCTCCTAGGAGATAACACCCCTCCTCCTTCTCTGCAGGGTCTCCGCATGATCACTCAAGCAACAATGATGGCTACAAGCTTGCTCCTTGAGCTGTTTCTCTAGAGGGGGAAGAAGAACAAGGCTAGCCCTAGCTTCCTCTCTCTATATGTGCGTGTGCATGAACTAAGGTCTGAACCCTTTGCATGGGCGCCCTGGGGGGTTTATATAGGCCTACCCCCCAGGGGTACAAAGGTAATCCGGCCGGGTGTAGGACCCAGCTGTCACTGTCTACGGTCGCCGGCTTCTCCGCCGTCCGCTGGGGCCCGCCGCCTGGTGGGCCCTGTTGGCTGTCTCGTACTTGGCCGACAGGCCGCACCCGCCGCTTGCGGGTCTTGCCGGCTACTCAGCACTGTAGCCGTGCTACTAATGACGCATGCTTGGTCGGGGGAGGCGTGGCTACAGTACCGCCGCCTGGCGGGCATTCACTATAGCAACTCCCCATCTCTTCTGGTTTAATGGTGCACAAACTCCAAGGAGAGGAGGGCCGCCTGGTTAGGGGCCGGCCTCTCCTCAAGCCGACTGGTCAGGGCTCGCCGTCTTCTGGCTCCTCACGGACAAGTAGGGCCCGCTGCATGCGGGCCGTATCGACAGCCCGTCGTGGGGGCATGGCTTCCCCTGTTGTGGGTGATGTCATGGGCAGAGTGGCAACAGTGCCGCGCCGGGTGGGAGTGAAGGAAATATGCCCTAGAGGCAATAATAAAGTTATTATTTATTTCCTTATTTCATGATAAATGTTTATTATTCATGCTAGAATTGTATTAACCGGAAACATAATACATATGTGAATACATAGACAAACAGAGTGTCACTAGTATGCCTCTACTTGACTAGCTCGTTGATCAAAGATGGTTAAGTTTCCTAGCCATAGACATGAGTTGTCATTTGATTAACGGGATCACATCATTAGGAGAATGATGTGATTGACATGACCCATTCCGTTAGCTTAGCACTCAATCGTTTAAGTATGTTGCTATTGCTTTCTTCATGACTTATACATGTTCCTATGACTATGAGATTATGCAACTCCCGTTTACCGGAGGAACACTTTGTGTGCTACCAAATGTCACAACGTAACTGGGTGATTATAAAGGTGCTCTATAGGTGTCTCCGAAGGTACTTGTTGAGTTGGCGTATTTCGAGATTAGGATTTGTCACTCCGATTGTCGGAGAGGTATCTCTGGGCCCTCTCGGTAATGCACATCACTTAAGCCTTGCAAGCATTGCAAATAATGAGTTAGTTGCGGGATGATGTATTACGGAACGAGTAAAGAGACTTGCCGGTAACGAGATTGAACTAGGTATTGAGATACCGACGATCGAATCTCGGGCAAGTAACATACCGATGACAAAGGGAACAACGTATGTTGTTATGCGGTCTGACCGATAAAGATCTTCGTAGAATATGTAGGAGCCAATATGAGCATCCAGGTTCCGCTATTGGTTATTGACCGGAGACGTGTCTCGGTCATGTCTACATAGTTCTCGAACCCGTAGGGTCCGCACGCTTAAGGTTTCGATGACAGTTATATTATGAGTTTATGAGTTTTGATGTACCGAAGGAGTTCGGAGTTCCGGATGAGATCGGGGACATGACGAGGAGTCTCTAAATGGTAGAGACGTAAAGATCGATATATTGGACGACTATATTCGGACATCAGAAAGGTTCCGAGTGATTCGGGTATTTTCGGGAGTACCGGGGAGTTACGGGAATTCGTATTGGGCCTTAATGGGCCATACGGGAAAGGAGAGAAAGGCCTCAAAGGGTGGCCACACCCCTCCCCATTGGCTAGTCCGAATTGGACTAGGGAGGGGGGTGCCCCCTTCCTTCCTTCTCCTTTTCCCTTCCCTTTCCTTCCCTCCCACTCCTACTACTTGGAAGGGCTCCTAGTTCTACTAGGAAAGGGGGAATCCTACTCCCGGTGGGAGTAGGACTCCCCTAGGGCGCGCCATAGAGAGGGCCGGCCCTCCCCTCCTCCACTCCTTTATATACGGGGGCAGGGGGCACCCCATAGACACACAAGTTGATCTTCGTGATCGTTCCTTAGCCGTGTGCGGTGCCCCCCTCCACCATATTCCACCTCGGTCATATTATAGCGGTGCTTAGGCGAAGCCCTGCGTCGGTAGAACATCATCATCGTCACCACGCCGTCGTGCTGACGGAACTCATCCCCGACACCCTGCTGGATCGGAGTCCGGGGATCGTCATCGAGCTGAGCGTGTCTGAACTTCGGAGGTGCCGTGACGTTCGGTACTTGGATCGGTCGGATCATGAAGACGTACGACTACATCAACTGCGTTGTCATAACGCTTCCGCTTTCGGTCTACAAGGGTATGTAGATTACACTCTCCCCTCTCGTTGCTATGCATCACCATGATCTTGCGTGTGCGTAGGAAAATTTTGAAATTACTACGTTCCCCAATAGTGGTATCAGAGCCTAGGTTTTATGCGCTGATGTTATATGCACGAGTAGAACACAAGTGAGTTGTGGGCGATATAAGTCATACTGCTTAACACTATGTCATACTTTGGTTCGGCGGTATTGTTGGATGAATCGGCCCGGACCGACATTACGCGTACGCTTACGCGAGACTGGTTTTACCGCCGTGCTTTGCACACAGGTGACTAGCGGGTGTCAGTTTCTCCAACTTTAGTTGAATCGAGTGTGGCTACGCCCGGTCCTTGCGAAGGTTAAAACAACACCAACTTGACAAACTATCGTTGTGGTTTTGATGCGTATGTAAGAACAGTTCTTGCTAAGCCCGTAACAGCCACGTAAAACTTGCAACAACAAAGTAGAGGACGTCTAACTTGTTTTTGCAGGGCATGTTGTGATGTGATATGGTCAAGACGTGATGAGATATAAGTTGTTGTATGAGATGATCATGTTTTATTGAAGTTATCGGCAACTGGCAGAAGCCTTATGGTTGTCTCTTTATTGCATAAGATGCAAGCGCCAAATAATTGCTTTACTTTATCGCTATGCGATAGCAATAGTTGCAAGAGCAATAGTTGGCGAGACGACCATGTGACGACACATTGATATAGATCAAGATGATGGAGATCATGGTGTCATGCCGGTGACGATGGAAATCATGACGATGCTTTGGAGATGGAGATCAAAGGCACAAGATGATGATGGCCATATCATGTCACATATTTTGATTGCATGTGATGTTTATCTTTTATACATCTTATTTTGCTTAGTTCGGCGGTAGCTTTATAAGATGATCTATCACTAAATTATCAAGGTATAAGTGTTCTCCCTGAGTATGCACCGTTGCGAAAGTTCTTCGTGCTGAGACACCACGTGATGATCGGGTGTGATAGGCTCTCGTTCAAATACAGCGGGTGCAAAACAGTTGCACACGCGAATACTCAGGTTAAACTTGACGAGCCTAGCATATAACAGATATGGCCTCGGAACACGGAGACCGAAAGGTCGGCGTGAATCATATAGTAGATATGATCAACATAGTGATGTTCACCATTGAAACTACTCCATCTCACGTGATGATCGGACATGGTTTAGTTGATATGGATCACGTGATCACTTAGAAGATTAGAGGATGTCTATCTAAGTGGGAGTTCTTAAGTAATATGATTAATTGAACTTAAATTTATCATGAACTTAGTCCCGTAGTATTAGTATATCTATGTTGTAGATCAATAGCTCGCGTTTAGCTCCCTGTTTTATTTTTGATATGTTCCTAGAAAACTAAGTTGAAAAATGTTAGTAGCAATGATGCGGATTGGATCCGTGATCTGAGGTTTATCCTCATTGATGCACAGAAAAATTATGTCCTTGATGCACCTCTAGGTGACAGACCTATTGCAGGAGCAGATGCAGACGTTATGAACGTTTGCCTAGCTCAATATGATGACTACTTGATAGTTTAGTGCACCATGCTTAACGGCTTAGAATCGGGACTTCAAAGGCGTTTTGAGCGTCATGGACCATATGAGATGTTCCAGGAGTTGAAGTTAATATTTCAAGCAAATACCGAGTTGAGAGATATGAAGTCTCCAACAAGTTCTATAGCTAAAAGATGGAGGAGAATAGCTCAAGCGGTGAGCATGTGCTCGATTGTCCGGGTACTACAATCGCTTGAATCAAGTGGGAGTTAATCTTCCGGATAAGATAGTGATTGACAAAATTCTCTAGTCACCATCACCAAGTTAGTAGAACTTCGTGATGAACTATAATATGCAAGGGATAACGGAAACGATTCCCAAGCTCTTCGTGATGCTGAAATCGACGAAGGTAGAAATCAAGAAAAACATCAAGTGTTGATAGTTGACAAGACCACTAGTTTCAAGAAAAGGGCAAAGGGAAGAAGGGGAACTTCAAGAAGAACGACAAGAAAGTTGCTGCTCAAGTGAAGAAGCCCAAGTCTGGACCTAAGCCTGAGACTGAGTGCTTTCACTGCAAAGGGACTGGTCACTAGAAGCGGAACTGCCCCAAGTATTTGGCGGATAAGAAGGACGGCAAAGTGAACAAAGGTATATTTGATATACATATTATTAATGTGTATTTTAATAGTGTTCGTAGCAACCCCTCGGTATTTGATACTGGTTCAGTTGCTAAGAGTAGTAACTCGAAACGGGAGTTGCAGAATGAACAGAGACTAGTTAAGGGTGAAGTAACGATGTGTGTTGGAAGTGGTTCCAGGATTGATATGATCATCATCGCACACTCCCTATACTTTCGGGATTAATGTTGAACCTAAATAAGTGTTATTTGGTGTTTGCGTTGAGCATGAATATGATTTGATCATGTTTATTGCAATACGGTTATTCATTTAAGTAAGAGAATAAATTGTTGTTCTATTTACATGAATAAAACCTTATATGGTTACACACCCAATGAAAATGGTTTGTTGGATCTCGATCGTAGTGATACACATATTCATAATATTGAAACCAAAAGATGCAAAGTTAATAATGATAGTGCAACTTGTTTGTGGCACTGCCGCTTAGGTCATATTGGTGTAAAGAGCATGAAGAAACTCCATGCTAATGGACTTTTGGAATCACTTGATTATGAATCACTTGATGCTTGCGAACCATGCCTCATGGGCAAGATGACTAAGACTCCGTTCTCCGGAACAATGGAGCGAGCAACAGATTTGTTGGAAATCATACATACTGATGTATGTGGTCCGATGAATATTAAGGCTCGCGACAAGTATCATTATTTTCTGACCTTCACAGATGATTTGAGCAGATTTGGGTATATCTACTTAATGAAGCATAAGTCTGAAACATTTGGAAAGTTCAAAGAATTTCAGAGAGAAGTTGAAAATTATCATAACAAGAAAATAAAGTTTCTACGATCTGATCGTGGAGAAGAGTATTTGAGTTACGAGTTTGGTCTTCAGTTAAAACAATGTGAAATAGTTTCACTACTCACGCCACCTGGAACACCACAGCATAATGGTGTGTCTGAACGTCATAACCGTACTTTATTGGATATAGTGCAATCTATGATGTTTCTTACCGATTTACCACTATCATTTTGGGGCTATGCATTAAAGACAGCTGCATTCACGTTAAAAAGGGCACCATCTAAGTCCGTTGAGACGACACAATCTGAACTGTGGTTTGGCAAGAAACCAATGTTGTCGTTTCTTAAAGTTTGGGGTTGTGATGCTTATATCAAAAGTTTCATCTGATAAGCTCAAACCCAAATCGAGAAATATGTCTTCATAGGATACCCAAAGGAGACTGTTGGGTACACCTTCTATCACAGATCCGAAGGAAGACATTCGTTGCTAAGAATGGATCCTTTCTAGAGAAGGAGTTTCTCTCGAAAGAAGTGAGTGGGAGGAAAGTAGAACTTGATAAGGTAATCAGTACCTGCTCCTTATTGGAAAGTAGTTCATCACGAAATCTGTTCCTGTGACTACTACACCAATTAGTGAGGAAGCTAATGATGATGATCATGTAACTTCAGATCAAGTTACTACCGAATCTCGTAGGTAAACCAGAGTGAGATCCGCACTGAGTGGTATGGTAATCCTGTTCTGGAAGTCATGTTACTGGACCATGATGAAATTGCGAACTATGAGGAAGCGATGATGAGCCCAGATTTCGCGAAATGGTTTGAGGCCATGAAATCTGAGATGGGATCCATATATGAGAACAAAGTATGGACTTTGGTTGACTTGCCGATGATCGGCAAGCCATAGAAAATAAATGGATCTTCAAGAGGAAGACGGACGATATAGTAGTGTTACTATCTACAAAGCTAGAATTGTCGCAAAAGGTTTTCGACAAGTTCAAGGTGTTGACTACGATGAGAGTTTCTCACTCGTATCTATGCTTAAGTCTGTCCGAATCATGTTAGCAATTGCTGCATTTTATGAAATCTGGCAAATGGATAAACAAAACTACATTCCTTAATGGATTTGTTAAAGAAGAGTTGTATATGATGCAACCAGAAGGTTTTGTAAATCCTAAAGGTGCTAACAAAATATGCAAGCTCCAAATGATCCATCTATGGACTGGTGCAAGCATCTCGGAGTTGGAATATACGCTTTGATAAGTTGATCAAAGCATATAGTTTTATACAGACTTGCGGTGAAGCCTGTATTTACAAGAAAGTGAGTGGGAGCACTACAACATTTACGATAAGTATATGTGAATGACATATTGTTGATCGGAAATAATGTAGACTTATTCTAAAAGCATAAAGGAGTGTTTGAAAGGAGTTTTCAAAGAAAACCTCGATGAAGCTGCTTACATATTGAGCATCAAGATCTATAGAGATAGATCAAGACGCTTGATAAGTTTTTTCAATGAGTACATACCTTGACAAGATTTTGAAGTAGTTCAAAATGGAACAGTCAAAGGAAGAGTTCTTGCCTGTGTTACAAGGGTTACGTCGATGCAAGTTTTGACACCGATCTAGATTACTCTAAGTCTCAATCTGGATACATATTGAAAGTGGGAGCAATTAGCTAGAGTAGCTCTGTGCAGAGCATTGTTGACATAGAAATTTGCAAAATACATACGGATCTGAATGTGGCAGACCCGTTGACTAAACTTCTCTCACAAACAAAACATGATCACACCTTAGTACTCTTTGGGTGTTAATCACATAGCGATGTGAAATAGATTATTGACTCTAGTAAACCTTTTGGGTGTTGGTCACATGATGCTGTGAACTATGGGTGTTAATCACATGGTGATGTGAACTATTGGTGTTAAATCACATGGCGATGTGAACTAGATTATTGACTCTAGTGCAAGTGGGAGACTGAAGGAAATATGC
>JAHIAM010001218.1:0-42058 GCA_021605205.1 Aegilops longissima | reverse complement strand
ACCGGACCAACACTTGTACAACGACATCGAGCTATGGTATAACACCACGATCAGGAGCATCCGACGATCATCCCCATGTACACTATGACTACTCTCCAAGCCCCAAGTGGACATACGATGATACCTCAAACATACGCCATTGGACACAAGGTGAACCCGCCCTAAATGCTTCTCCTTTCCATTCATGTGAGCCATGGTTGCTACCTAATGCAAGGACACTGCACATGCCTAGTTACCAAGGAGACCTCTCGGAGATGCTCGGAATGATGGACAAGTCCCCAAGTACAAGGATGAAGGAGCACAATAAGAGGAACCCAAGAAGGCTACAGGACCCGGACATCCGCCCGGCTCGACATCCGCCCTCAAGATGTCAACAACAGCAGCCCAACAACCGAAGTGCTACAGGCCCGACATCCGTCCCTCTCCGCAAGCCCGAACATCCGCGCCTGTCACGAATGTCCACAAGCTGGATCTCGCCAGCCCGGACATCCGCCCCAACGCCTGACATCCGGCGTCCCGAAAGCCCGGACATCCGCCCGCCGCCTGACATCCGCCCCTCCCGCTCAGTAGTGTATCCGCCAAAAGCCCATGTACCCCTTCACCCTTAGACTATATATACTCCCCTCCACCTACGCTTTAGGGTTAGCATTGGTTTAGCTCATATGTGAGATAGAGAATTGTTCATCCATATGGATCTGCTCCACGAGAGAGACCGACCCCTCTACGGAGATAATCCACATTGGATTCAAGACACCTCTTGGGTAGCCCCATCAAGGCCTCCTCACGGAGAAGAACCGTTACCCTTTCTATCATCCGCTGTTGACTTTGGATCATGTATCTCCCTTGTGTTTCGAGGATCTAGCATATGTGTGACTATATCTTGTTGGTTTTGAGAGTTCCTCTTGTGTTTTTCCTCATTTTCCCTCGTGGTCTTCGTGTTCTTAGTTGGGATCCGCTCTTTCGTGAAAGATCGGCCGATAGGGTTCCACCCTACATCATCTTTGATCGAGCTTAGGTTTATCATGAATTTGGAGCCTCCCTCTTTTTTTCTAGCCTAGTTTTGTTGATTTCGTCCTAAATTCCCAAATCCCCACCAAAATAGCCCCAATTTTTTTGTGATTTGTTGGTTTGATGATGTTTTGTTGATTTTGATTCGTGGATTCATTGTGTCTTGAGTAGATCTAGCTTTCCCCAATTTTCCCCACTTTCCATCCATGAAATATCCGCAATTTTGCCATCAAAATCATCAATTTCCGCCCTCAAAATCGAAGTTCCTCGAGTTCATCCTCGGATCTCGAGCTCGGACATCGGCCCGTAGGCCGACATCTAGCCTCCGGACATCCGCCCGTAGGCCCGGACATCCAGCTCCTTGAGTGCAATTCGTTCGTGGTTCGACATCAGGTCCCGGATATCCGCCCCAGCCCGGATGTCCGACCCTGGATTTCAGCCTTCCCTGCTTTCACCGCTTTGTGCATAACTAATTCATCCGAGTCCGATTTTGATGTTCTTTAGCTCGCTTTTGAAGCTATTGACATCCCCATCCCATAAAAATACTTCCAGCACCAATTGACTCCATAAAACGTTTGGAACTTTGACATCTTTGCCTAGGGCTTCCACCATATCATCCTGATAACCACCATCGACTTCCGCAACCTAACCAATTTTGTTCCCTTTAGCATTAGTGGTTGCTTGAGTAGTGATTCGAGTATTCTAAGGTGTTTGCTACTTAGGGACGGTTGCTTCTTCATCAACCACCTCCATAACTTCCGCATAGGCTTGCCCACAATACACTTCCACCACCCCAACTTAACCCAAGTTCGCTTTGTGTTGTGAGTTGTGTCTCCTAAGGTGTTTGCTACTTAGGGACCGTGCTTCCAACTCCGACACCGTATAGTCCAGCAGCCGTCCCTCCATTTCTGCATTTCGTCTCAAAACCCATCATTGCATTTCAGCAATCCCATTGAGCTTCCAGAACCACCACCGATCTCGCTACCACCATTTGACATTTGAGATTTTGAGTTCGTGGTTTTCCGCTTCCTAAGGTGTTTCGCTACTTAGGGACGAGTCTCCATCATCTTGGTGTCTACATCACGAACACCACCACTCATCATCGCCACGAGGACATTATTGACTTTGACCACTTCACATTCATCCGTCGTGGCTTACAAGCGAGAAACCTTCGACGGTAACCTCCATATCATCTTGGTATCGTGGCATCACTCCATTGTATATTCCTTGCAATTGCATTGATAACCCCTAGCTCATTTTGTGTTACTTGCCTATCGAGACTAGCCATTTGAGTATTGCCGCAACGTTATTTGTGCACATTAGTGATCTACACCTTCCATTGCATACGGAAGGGCGCCAACAATTGGCCATTTTGAAGGGGAACATCTAGTACATTTATCCCGACTAAAGTTGGTCCTCGCCTCAAAGGCTCTGGTGGTGACGCCGGCTTGGGTCCACAATGACTTCCTTCCTGCCGCTATGACGGTCTTGGTCTTGTTGCAATCAAACTTGATGCCTTTTGCTTCTGCCTTGCACTGACAGAGCCCCGCCTAAGGCGCTACTTCGGACTTACGAGCAGTAGAAGCGGCGGCAGGTGAGCGCCGCTGGTCTTAACAGTCGCGGCTCGGGCGCCAAGGTGGCGTTGATTGACGGGCGTACCGTTTCACGCCTTATTTGGCGCCAATAGGCGGACCCGTTGCACATGGGCCGTTTTCGCTGCTCGATTGCCCCTCGCTTTACTCCTCTCGAGCTCGCCAAATCAATCTGAATCTTCCATGGCCCCACGAAGGGGAAAGGGAAGAAACCCGCGCTCGCCTTTCTCCGCTGATCGGTCGATCATTTTCAACCGAGAAGGCATGGGCAAGGTCAGCCTTGCTCGCCACCATCTTCAACGAAAAGGGAGGACGACGGCCTGGCCCGTGATCTCACTTCTCCATCGATGTAATAGTCACCGAGGTCCGCATTGCCGACGCCCGGGTGGACTGGTTCCCCTTCCAATTTCTTCAACGTTGTGTTTTCCCATTACCGATCCATATGATGCATTTGGGTCTCAATCCATTACTCTCTTCGCCGCCTTGCCTTTGTCTGTGAGGCAATGATGTATCCCTCCTTCAGGTTTCTGCGCGCCACTTCTCTCTCCATCGCATTCTCACCCAATGCTCCAAAAGCGTGAGCTTCATTGCCGCACGAAACAACGGCTGGGGATTGATTTCAGTCTTCCTCAGCCCGCTACGGTTCCATGAGCGGTGGTTGTACGTGGATGTCGGGTGCCCAGCCCTGCCAGAGCCAACATCTCTCGATGTCCCCAATTCAGCTGGGAGAGACGCGCCACCCCCGCCACCTCGCTCCTCATGTCCGCTCGCTGCTCCTCGAGGGCGCTTGATGTGACGGCACCCAAGGTGGTGAAGGAGTTCCTGTTTGATTGCCCCTTCTCCAGATCACTCCCGCCGGATGTGGACCTTCGGCGGCGTGAGGATCGCATGAGGCCTGGGGAGGAGGACCACACCAAGCACGTGAAGTTTGGTCTTGATGGGACCCCACCTCGGCAGCATCCGCAAGGGGCTTTGCTGTACTTTTGCTCGAACAGGGCGACATTGTGAACCAGATGCCCAGCTGACGAATGGGGCTGCCTGCTGGCCTCCTAGGGCCTCAGAGAACCCAGTGGTGGTGACTGCCTTCGAGTCGCCCACGCGGTCCTTCCTCGAGGGCGTGAGCAGGGAGGCATGGGCACTGGAGGCTGAGGGGCCCCTGCCGGATGACGACGCCAGCAGCACTCTTGAGGGGCAGCCCTGAGGCCCGCACTGCTGCGCCTGAAGCGGATGATGCCGCGCGCCTGGTGGTTGAGGCCCCGAGGCCCTAGCTACCCTTCTTGGTGAGGCGATCGGCGCGGCATCAGACGACGCCCGACGCTGGTCACCTTGATGCTTTTTCCTCGCCGCAGGCTGACCTCGCGCTAAACTCCCGGGCCGCTTCAGTGGACTTTGAGGCTCTGAAGAGAAGGGAGGCCTTGGGTGATGATTACCTTGTCACCGCCAGCGCAGGAAGTACTTCGCCATTGATGAGTAAGCCTTCCCTTCCTAGCTCCTGATCCTCCTGTTTTTGATAATCCTTGCTCGCAGGCCCTTCCTGCCGAGCTCACGGAGATGGCTGAGGAGCCTCCTGCCGCCTTTCCACCGCCTTCGAGCGCCTGAGCTCAAGCAGAGCCTTGTGGTGAGGCCGGTCAAGAGGTGAGCCATCCCGAGGCGCATCGGCTCAAGGCCGCGACCCTCCTCAGCCTGGGCATAGCCAGCCTGCCATGGGCTTCTCCCTGTCGGATGGCGATTGGCTGAGGTCAGCCCTGCGCTTTCATTTGGGATGGGCTGGCTGTGCCGGCTTCTCGGCGAGGCGTGCCTGCCATCAGGGCGCGAGCCCCAGCCCCCTTCCTGCAGGGGAGCGCTGATGTGGCCTCCGACTTACTTGGGGCGGATGACAAGACAGAAGACGTGCTCGCGCTTGGGAGCACGCGCTCTTCGCCAAGGGTTTCTTCTGAGGGCGCCGACGCTGAGCCTGCGGTGAAGAGCCCCTGACGAAGATGCGCGGCTTGAGGCTGAGGCCCACTGTCAAGAGAGGCGCAGCTGAGGCTGTTGCCTCTGCCCACCAGTGGGACCTCGACATTGGGGAAGCCGAGGCCACCGGGCGGCCTCTGGAGGCCTGCTCCCGGTCGCCGAGGAGACCCGAGAGGCTGACCGCGGCGGCGCGGCGGAGGAGCGGGCACGGGAACTCCGCCCGTGCCATTCCTCGAGCAGTGGAGCTGGAGACGGTTCTTGCGCTGGATGGCTTGGTCGCACAGCAGTAGCTCCAGAGGCGTGAGGCGGCACTAACGAAGCTGCCAACGCTGCATGCGATCTTGAGCGCTCGAGACGAGGGAGCGCTGGTGACGCAGGTGGAGGATGACGCCGCGTGGAAGCCCGCCCCGAAGAGTTGGACGCCGTGGCCTGCCGTGAACCTCGAGCGCGAGTTCGAGGAGAGGCTGGGTTGATCCGGCCGAGGCTGGGCGGACCGCCGCCCTTAGGGCCAAGCTGGATGAAGTGACGCGCGGGCCGATGCTTCGGTCGCCTTTGGCGTATGCGCAGAGGAGCGACTACCCGCTACCGATACGGGGTTTCCCAATCTTCACGAGGATCTGCTTATGTTGCTAATCAACGCCACCGGGGTACGAAGGAAACCTCGATCCCAACCAACAACGCTGTCGGGTAAAGGATAACTAGTGCAACTCGACGAGACCGGTTAACTAATGCAAATGCAACAACCAGCGACAAGTATTCGCCAACCACACTCTTAGTTCCAATCCACGCAACCACACACGGTTGAAGCATCGAATGGTCGCCATGGTGTTGTAAAATCACAAAGTGAGTTTACCTCTCAAGGAAAGATTACAAGAGCTAAGGAGGAAGTGAACTCAAACAATATTCTGGTTGCACTTAGCTAACCTATGCTCAAATCAAATTGCCAAAGAGTTGTGGCTGAAGTGTGGGAAGGGGTATTTATACTAGGAACAGCCCTCCTAGTTTAGGTGTGAAACCAAGCCAAAAGAGGGGCTCAAATTGTGCAACCAGCTGGTCAAGGGAGCAAACTCATGGAGCCTCGCAGTAATTAATGCTCTGGACAGCTTGCATTGAACTCTCATATCCTTTGACTCAGGACTCCAAATGATGCACCGCTTGATTTTCCTGAAAGTAGACTTCATATGCTCTCCATTTTGTACTCCCACACGTTGGATACTCATATATTTGTGTGGCATGATGCAACAAGTCTTGGGACGAATTCTGAACTGCACATGCAACAACAGGTTGTTGAGATGGCTTGTTGTTCTTTCTTGCGTATAACTAGTTGGCCTTGTCACCAAAACAGGCTTTGCATCAGGGTTGAAACTTGTTCTCTTCAAACTTGTTGTATGGGCTTGAACTTGTTTCTTCACTTGAAAGTTGTTGGTTGTCCTCAACATTGTACCGAGTCAAATTAGCACACAAGATTTAGGCAAGATAAAGTTCTCATGGTTATTTGAATTATGATCAGCTAGGAGCGCATTCACCTCTTGTGCTATTTGTTTGGCACTCCTTGTCATGGGACCCAAATAGATCTTCTATGTAGAAGCTTCATTTGAGAGCTGAGTTTTATCATGAGAAGATGATACACGAGGTGAACTGGGATGTCCTCATCATCCTCCCTCTTCAAAAGGAGTCGCCCTCGACTTGACCCTCTTGATCGGCATGGAGACAAATCAGCAACGTTGAATGTTGGACCTGCATAGTCTTCGTGAAGCTCGGTCTTGTAAGCATTGTAATTGATCTTGGCCAAGACTTTGAATGGTCCATCTCCACGAGGCATTAGCTTGGATTTGCGCTTCTCGGAACCGATCTTTGCACAAATGTATCCAAACCAGATCTCCGGCTCAAAAGTCACCTTCTTATGTTTTTGTTTCCCTAGCAACATAGTACTTGGACTTCCTTTCTATCTCTTCTCGGTCTTCTCATGAATCTTCTTCACATATGCAGCACGCTTGAAGCCTCCATGTTACATCTCTTCTTGCAAAGGAAGTGGCAAGTCAATTGGTGCAAGTGGTTTGAATCCATATACCACCTCAAACGGGCACATGTTTGTGGTAGAGTGAACTGCCCGATTGTAAGCAAACTCCACGTATGCAAACACTCTTCCCACTCCTTCAAATTCTTCTTGATCATTGTACGAAGCCGAGAGTGTGCGGTGTTCTACCACTGCTTGCCCATCAGTTTGGGGTGACACCTTGTTGAAAACAGCAGCTTGGTTCCCAATTTTGCCCACAATGTTTTCCAAAAGTAGCTCATGAACTTCACATCTCGATCTGAAACAATAGTCCTTGGCATTCCATGCAAGCAACAACTTCAAAAACAAATCAGCAACATGTGAAGCATCGTCGTCTTGTGGCACGGAATGAAGTGTGCCATTTTTAGAACCTATCAACCACAACAAAAACTGAATCCCTCCCCCTCTTAGTCCTAGGGAGTCCTAAAACAAAATCCATGCTAATATCTTCCCAGGGAGCATTTGGAACAGGTAGGGGAGTATATAAACCATGGGGGTTCAGTTTAGACTTAGCATTGTGGCATATGATGCAGCGCTGCACAAATCTCTCAACGCCCTTCCTCATCTTTGGCCAATAAAAGTGATCAGCCAACAGCTCATAAGTCTTCTCCACCAAAGTGTCCCATTAATCCTCCTGCATGTGATTCCTGCAACAAGGCCTAACTAACCATTAACTGGAACACACAACTTGTTATCCCTAAAAGGAACCCATCATGCACATGGTATTTATCCCAACCTTTCCCATCTTTACATTTTATGTATGGTTCGAAATATATATCATAGTCATAGCTTTTAAGCTCAAGTCCTGTACTTTCACTCTAATTGTGTCAAAAGAACATGCCTACGGACAAAGCATCAAGAACCATGTTTTCCTTTCCTTTCTTATACTTCACAACATATGGGAAAGTTTCAATGAATTCTACCCATTTAGCATGCCTACAATTAGTTTAGCTTGGCCTTTCAAATGTTTCAAGGCCATGACTTTATAAGTAGTGTTAAGTTTCAAGCACTCTAACCAAGGCATACAACTCCTTATCATAAAAAGAATAATTCAATATGCGCCACTCACTCACTAAAATATGCTATTGGTTTTCGCTTGCATTAACACACCTCTAATACCTATTCCACTAGCATCACATTCTATCTCAAAAGTTTTAGTGAAATCAGCAAACGTGTTTCAGCTTAATTGTTTCTAAGCTCAAGAAATGTTTCTTCTGCACCCCATTTAAAGGGAATTCTCTTTGTCAATTCATTCAAAGGTGCAACAATTGTACTAAAATCTTTCAAACCTCCAGTAGAATCCAAAGAAGGCCATGAAAACTTCTCACCGCTTACATTCATTGGATGGCCAATTTTGATTGCTTCCACCTTAGATTCATCCACTTCAATTCCCTGTCCTGAAACGACATAACCAAGAAAAAAACTTGTTTGTGCAAAAGGAGCACTTCTCAACGTTAGCATATAGTTTTCCGTCCTTAGCACATTCAGACTTGTTTTAGATGTTCAATATGTTCCTCAATGGATCTGCTATAGATTAGGATGTCATCAAAGTACACAACAACAAATTTTCCAATGTAAGCTCTCAAAACATGGTTCATCAATCTCATGAATGTACTTGGTGCATTAGTTAATCCAAAAGGCATGACTAACGCCTCATACAACCCAAACTTTGTTTTGAAAGCGTTTTCCATTCATCTCCTTCTTTCATCCTAATCTGATGGTGTCCACTCCTCAAATCAATTTTAGAGAAAGCAGAGAGCCACTAATTCATCAAGCATATCATCTAATCTAGGAATAGGTGACGATACCTAATAGTTATGATATTGATAGGCCTACAATCCATTACCAATCGCCACGTGTCATCTTTCTTGGGCACCAAAATCATGGTGTAACACAAGGACTTAAGCTTTTACATAACCTTTATCCAAAAGTTCTTGTACCTGCCTTTGTATCTCCTTTGTTTCTTCAGATTGTGCGGTAGGCAGTCGATTCGAAGTGATGCTTCTGAATGAGGTCAATCGATGTTCTATGCCACGCAAGGAGGTAGACCACGGTACTTCCTCCGGAAAACGCCCTTGAATTCTAAGACATCACAAACAGCACTAGGGAGACATGTTAAGTCGTTAGCTGAAAGCAGCATCTTTGTAACAAGTACAACGACCACTTGATTTGGGTTGAGCCTCACATCTCTCAGTTCTGATTTGGTGGCTAACATTACTAAGTTCTATCCCTCTTTATTCTTCTCCTCAGATTTGGCTGGCGCGCCACTCACCGATTTGTGGATCTCTCTCTCTCTTTTTTCTCCTCTTTCTTACTCACTATTTTTACTGCAGAAACTTTTCAAGTGCTCAGCCATGATTTGTTGGGGTGTCATGGGTCTAAGCACCAAGTCTTTTCCTCTCCACTTGATGGTGTATTGATTGGTTCGCCACAATGTTGAGCTGAATGATCATATTGCCATGGTCTGCCCAACAACAAGTGACACACCTTCATTGGCAACACATCACACTCAACGGTGTCATTATAATCTCCAATCTTGAATTGCACCTGCACCATGTGTGTGATCTTAATCTCTCCACATTCACTCAACCATTGTATATGATATGGATGAGGGTGTTGCAGCCTTCAGCCCAAGCTTATCACACATTTCTTTGCTTGCAAGATTGTGACAACTCCCACCATCAACAATTACCTTGCATACCTTGTCTTGCACTTTGGCTCTTGTTTGAAACAGATTGTGTCGTTGTCCATTCTCAGCTTCTTTGATCGCACACTCAAAACTTTAGTGACAACAAGAGAGGCACCTTGCTCATAAATCACAATAGGTTTGCTCATCACCATCCTAACCATCACCATCTTCGCTTTCTTCTTCGTGTTCACTACAAGACTCATATTCTCCATTCTGGTGATCAGCATGGTACGCTTGTTGGGACAATCCTTCTTCATGTGGCCACGCCCTTACATGTAAAGCACTCTATCTCACTAGTTTTCCCGTGGAGCCAATGGAGGATGAACTAGGAGCTGCAAATTTGCTCTTCTCCTTCGAATTTGATGCATCATTTCGCCAGGCTGCACATGGGGCTGATTTCCACCACCAGACTAGTCATAATACATCACCAACATTGAATTGAGGTATAAATTTACTCCCACTTGATGTAGCTCGAAGCTGAAGGACGAGTTGTTTTGCTTCGAGTCTTCTTGCAATTGACGCTCAGCCTTAGAAGCAAGATGTACCAGCTTCACGACATTACGATATGGCTGCAAATCAACCACTGCTTAACATTAGGATTCAGCCCATAGAGGAACCTTGCCATGGACTGCTCCTCATCTTCATGTATGTTGGCTTTATCATTGCCTTCTCCATCTCCTTATGATACTCCTCAACCGATAACTTTCCTTGCCTCAAATTCTGGAGCTTATCAAAGATGTCACGCCTATAATGCCTTGGGACAAATCTTGCCTCATCTCTTTTCATTTCTGTCCATGTAGCAACAGAGGCTCTCTTCTTCTCGCTGAATCTAAACTTGCTCCCACCAAATTAGAGCATAGTCTTCAAACTTAAGTGAGGCCATTGTTAATTTCTTCTCTTCGAGTAGTTGTGCATATGGAAAATCTTGTCAACCTTCAACCATGTGAGATAACTTTTCGGATCAGATCCACCATCAAACTTGGGCATGGTAAATTTCAGCTTTCCAAACCTCTCCTCCCCGCCACCACTAACTATAGTTTTTACGACGATGAAATCTGTCATTCGGTGCATGCCTTCTTCATCTTCATCAAATTCATCTCCACTACCTTCATGGTGCAGATTTGTCGGTGGCCTCCTCTAAGACCACGCACAGGGCAGTCATGATGACCACGCCCATTACCATGATCATTTCCACGTCCGGACGGAGGTCTCATGGTATGGGGAGCAGGAGCACGGTTTCTTCTAGCTGTGCATTGGAAGCAGACCTTCCCCATCGCTTACATTTTGTTCTTCACCATGGACACTTGCATCTTCTCGGTTCGACTAAGCTCGCGACAATATCAGCAACAATACCAGTCCTCATGGCTGCCATGTTCGAGTGAGTTGCTCATCAACATTACCCATAAGTTGCGCAAATCTCACAACTTGTCTTGCTTTCTTCAATTGGGTCAAGGCTGTTTCGAACTCGTGTAGATGATCGTAATGCGAAGTGAAACCGCAGACGGGCTGATTGAGTTGCCCATTTCTTCAACATCATACTCTTCACCTGCCATGGTTAGTTCTCCAAAATCCCTATAGTACTAGAAGCATATGTGGATAACAACTCAAGCTCACCTCACTTACCAACCAGCTCATGTAACTTCCAAGTGAGAGCAGAATCATGCTCAACCGTGGTGTCGGTGATTGGTATACAAAGAGTGATAATGCTTAATAAGTCTAGGGTTGCACATGCGGGCAGTTTGGTGGAGTTTGGGTGTATATATGTAAAAAGATGCACTAATCTGCAATCTAGATATTGTTGAACCAAGTAATCATCCACACAAGATTCTAATGCATTTAGTTGCTGAATGAGATATATGTGAGGTACATGCAACTCTCGCTAAGGAATCAGACTGCAAGCAAGGATTGAAGACTTTGCACACTTGACACGCTTTTAGCTCACAACACAAACATGGATTTCTCAAGATATAAGTGAATAACAGTCCCAAGTTTTCTCTCTTTCTTCTTGCACACACTTCCTTTCTTTGGGCAGATCTCTTTTTTGCCTTTTTTTTGCCTCTTTTTGCTCTTTTTAACAAACTTTCAACAAGGGACTTGGGTCTGAACACACACTTTGGGGGAATCACGAAAAATCAATAGATGAAGTCAACCAACAAGAACATGCAGCTGAAACTTTGGCAGCAAAACACACGAACTGATCTGATTTTACTGGGTGGAAAACACGATGGGAATCAGATCTAACAAGGATGAATGGAGAGCACACAGTGTGGGCTTTTCAGAATGCACAAAACACTCAAATGGACTCGATGACAAAGATATGCACGATTTGGTGGAGGATGCAGATCTGAATTCTGTGCACGAAAATGAACACAACACACAAGATTGATGGTGGGGGAACTCAGCAACAAAAAACAAAGATCTAGTGGACAAGAACTTGATAAAACTCACCAAATAACAGATTAAAGGCTGCAAAGGGCTAGGTAAATGGATTTTTTGTGGGACTATTTTCGGACTTTAGGATGAACAAGAACACGAACTAAACTAGGGATACAAGATCCTACCGTGTCAACCAAGCTCGATACCAAGATGATACGGGGTTGCCCAATCTTCATGGAGGATCTGCTCTATGTTGTGAATCAATGCCACCTGAAGGGTATGAAGGAAACCTCGATCCCAACCAACAACGCTGTCGGGTAAAGGATAACTAGTGCAACCCGACGAGACAAGCTAACTATTGCAAATGGAACAACCATACAAGTATTCACAACCACACTCTTAGTTCCAATCCACGCAACCACGCACGAAGTTGGAAGCACGAACCGTCGCTACAACGGCTGCTGTTCTAAAATCACAAAGTGAGTTTTCCTCTCACAAGGCAAGATTACAAGAGCTAAGGAGGAAGTGAACTCTCAAACAATATTCGTTGCACTTACCTAACCTATGCTGAAATCAAATTGCCAAAGAGTTGTGGCTAAAGTGGGGAAGGGTATTTATACTAGGAACAGCCCTCCTAGTTTAGGTGTGAAACCAGGCCAAAAGAGGGCTCAAATTGTGCTAACCACTGGTCAAGGAGCAAACTCATGGAGCCTCGCAGCAATTAATGCCCTGGACAGCTTGCATTGGAACTCTCATATCCTTTGACTCAGGACTCCAAATGATGCACCGCTTGATTTTCCTAAAAGTAGACTTCATATGCTCTCCATTTTGTGCTCCCACACGCTGTGGATACTCATATATTTGTGTGGCATGATGCAACAAGTCTTGGGACGAATTCTGAACTGCACATGCAACAACAGGTTGTTGAGATGGCTTGTTGTTCTTTCTTGAGGTATAACTAGTTGGCCTTGTCACCAAAACAGGCTTTGCATCAGGGGTGAAACTTGTTCTCTTAAACTTGTTGTATGGGCTTCAGAACTTGTTTCTTCATGCGCTGAAAGTTGTTGGTTGTCCTCAACATTGTACCTGAGTAAAATTAGCACACAAGATTTAGGCAGATAAAGTTCTCATGGTTATTTGAATTATGATCACCTAGGAGCGCATTCACCTCTTGTGCTATTTGTTTGGCACGGCCTTGTCATGGGACCCAAATAGATCTTCTTTGTAGCAGCTTCATTTGAGAGCTGAGTTTTATCATCGTGGAGAAGATGATACACAAGGTGAACTGGATGTCTCATCACGCTACCGAGGCGCTTTCTCCGCTGCCGGGTCGACGAGGCCGAGGCATTGCATGGCGAACGAGGACGATACGCCAGCGGGCGGATCCCGAGCACGGCATGGCCCCATGCTCACCACCCCGGAGAGAGCCAACACGGCCTTAGGTAACATCTGAAGGTCCGCATGGCCCCACGCAGCCAACTACGCCGCAACCTTCAGTTCACACATGGTGACGCAGCGGAGGTGCGGCGGTCAGTGGCCACAGTGTTGGTGGAGGAGGACGCTACCGCCGCGCGCTTTTCGCGGTCTTCAGCCATCTCCCAAACATGGACCCAACTGACTTTTGACGCTGTTATCGCCTCAAGACTCGTGCCGTCTGGGACGACCGGTGCACGGGTGGAAGATAACGTGGATGCCTTGTCAGGCCGCTTCTCGATAACGATGGCATGGTCATGGCTGCTGATGAAGGCGGCGCAGTGAACGGCTCCCGACGCCGACGGTAACGCTGGAGAGCGGCGAGGCCGCCGACGCCAACGACGATTCGGAGGTGCCCCGAGGATGCATTGGGCGATTTATCCGATCGACCGTGTTGTCCCCTGCCTTACCTCCAGCAGAGAGTTCAGTTTTGCCTCAAGGTTGTAAGAGCATTTTGGGAGGGGAGCCCTCATGTAAAAACTTGTGCATTCAGCGACAGTAGATGCGATATCACCAGACGCCTGCGCCAAGCGGCTGGTTTTATGGACGAGCTGGTCGGCTTGTTTACCTTGACCTGTGGCCCCGAGATAGCCCTGCAGAGGCTGTGATGTCTCGAGAAGGAGGCCTGGGTGACGACATTCTTTGCCGCCGCTGAAGCGCAGGAAGTACTTCGCCATTGATGAGTAAGCCTTCCCTTCCTAGCCCCGATCCTCCTCTGCATTGATAATCCTTGCTCGCAGGCCCTTCCCGCCAAGCTCACGGAGATGGCCGAGGAGCCATCCTCGCTTCACCCTCTCCACCGCCTTCGAGCGCCTGAGCTCAAGCAGCCCTTGTGGTGAGGCCGGTCGGAGAGGTGAGCCATCCCGAGGCGATCGTGGCTCACATACCGCGACCTCCTTCGCGAGCCTTCGGGCATAGCCAGCTCCATGGGCTTCTCGCCCGGTCGTGGATGGCGATTATGAGGTCAGCCCCCGCCTTCATTTGGGGATGGCTGGCTCCAGCCGGGTCAAGCAGGCGGTTCGCCATCGCGAGGGCGCGAGCCCACACGCCTGTAAGGGGAGTGCTGATTTGTGGCCTCCGCGCCATTTGGGGCGGATGACACAGAAGACGGCTCGAAGACTGGGAGCTGCCGCGCTTTCGCCAAGGGTTTCTTCTGGCGGCTGACGCGCGTGAGCCTCTTGGTGAAGAGCTCACGACGAAGACGCGCTGCTTGAGGCCGAGGCTCGCTGGCAAGCGCAAGCGAAGGCGCGGCTGTTCAAGCACACCACGGCAGGACTCGACATTGGGAAGCCGAGATCACCGGCGGCTCGAGGCCCGCTCCTCGGTCGCCGAGGAGACCCGAGAGGCTGACCGCAAAGTGGCGGGCGGAGGAGGGCACGGAACTCCTGCCCGGTGCCATTCTCGAGCAGGTGGAGCGTGAGACGGCCTTGCATCGATGAAGGTGGCTTCGACAAGCAGAGGTCCAGAGGCGTGAGGAGGCACCGACGCTGAAGCGCCGAACGCAAGACGCGATCTTGAGCCTGGAGACGAGCGCTTGGTGACGCAGCGGAGGATGACGCCGCCGCTGGAAGCCCGCCCGGAAGAGTTTGACGCCGTGGCGACGGCTCATGGAACCCTGCACGAAGTTCGAGGAGAGGCTGGGTTGATCCGGTCGAGGTGAAGGTGGACCGCCTTAGGGCCAAGCTGGATGAAGGACGCGGGCCGACTTCCTCGGGTCGCCTTGGGCGCAGAGGAGCTGACTACCTCCGCGCCGATACGGGGTTGCCCAATCTTCACGGAGGATCTGCTCTATGTTGCGTAATCAACGCCACCGGGGTACAAGGAAACCTCGATCCCAACCAACAACGCTGTCGGGTAAAGGATAACTAGTGCAACCTCGACGAGACCGAAGCTAACTATTGCAATGCAACAACCAGCACAAGTATTCGCCAACAACACTCTTAGTTCCAATCCACGCAACCACGCATTTGTTGGAAGCACGACCGTCACCAACTGCCTGTAAAATCACAAAGTGAGTTTACCTCTCACAAGGCAAGATTACAAGAGCTAAGGAGGAAGTGAACTCTCAAACAATATTCTTGTTGCACTTACCTAACCTATGCTGAAATCAAATTGCCAAAGAGTTGTATTGAAGGGGGAAGTGGTATTTATACTAGAACAGCCCTCCTAGTTTAGGTGTGAAACCAAGCCAAAAGAGGCTCAAATTCGTGCAACCAGCGGTCAAGGAGCAAACTTGAAGCCTCAAGAACAATTAATGCCCGACAGCTTGCATTGAACTCTCACATCCTTTGAATCAGACTCCAAATGATGCACCGCTTGATTTTTCTGAAAGTAGACTTCATGTGCTCCATTTTGTACTCCCACACGTGTGGATACTCATATATTTGTGTGGCATGATGCAACAAGTCTTGGGACGAATTCTGAACTGCACATGCAACAACAGGTCTTGAGATGGCTTGTTGTTCTTCTGAGGTATAACTAGTTGGCCTTGTCACAAAAACAGGCTTTGCATCGGGGTGAAATGTATCGCCTCGATGCGGTATTCCCACGCGGTCGAGGCACGACTTAGAGGCATAACCGCATTGAAAGCAATGTCGCAAGTGAGGTAATCTTCACACAACCCATGTAATACATAAGGGAAAGAGATACATAGTTGGCTTACAACCACCACACACATAAATAAACATCCATCATTCAGAGTACACTCAAGGTCCGACTACGGAACCAAAATAAAAGAAGATACCCCAAATGCTACACAGATCCCCATCACCCAACAGGGCACCACCATGATCATCAGGAAAGACATAGTAATTCACCACGCCTCGCCGAACTGCCACTTGAGCTCGGTTGCATCACCTGACCGCATCGCCGGAACCTGCAACTGTTTTGTACATGAGCCACGGGACTCAAAGAATCTCACACCAAGATCAAGACTATTTAAGCTTATAGGAACAGAGGTAGTAAGGTGGAGCTGCATCAAGTTACCAGCATATATGGTGGCTATTTCGCAAAAGAGAGCGAGAAGAGGAGCAAAGCATGCCGTGAAACTAATAGCCATCAAGAAGTGATCCTGAACTACTTACGCCGACATAACTCCAACATCAGTTCACCTCGGACTACCGAGAAGAGACCATCACGGTTACACACCGCGTTGATGTATTTTAATTGAGGTCAACTTCGGTTTTCTACAACCGACATTAACAAATTCCCATCTGCCTCATAACGCGGCACGACTTTCGAAGATAATACCCTGCAGGGTGTCCCAACTTAGCCCATTATAAGCTCTCACGGTCAACGAGGATATTCCTTCTACGGAAGACCCGATCAATCTCGAATCTGACTACAAGACATTTCGACAAGAAAAACAAGACCAGAAAGCCGCTCGACAGCCGATAAATCCCATAGAGCTGCACATATCTCGCTCGTGGCACATCCGGATAAGTCAAGCTACTAAAACCAAGCCTCAAGTTTCTGCAGGCCTCAGGTTGTCAGTGGGCCAAGACTCAAGGAGCACCGGGAAAATAAAGATGACCTCGGCTCGCGAAAACCCGGGAAAAGGCTTAGGTGGCAATCAAAACCAAAGTGGGCCTTTGCGGACGAGTCTTATTCAAAGCGAACGTCAAGGGGTCCATAAATCACCCAACCGTAAGGAACACGAAAATCAAGGAACATAACACCGGTATGACGGAAACTAGGTGGCAAGAGGAACAAAACACTGTGCATAAGGCCGAGCCTTCCACCCTTTACCAAGTATATAGATGCATTAATTATAGCAGATATATATTGTGATATCCAACAAGTAAACATGTTCCAAAAAGGAACAACATCTCCATGTTCCAACAAGGAACAAACTTCAGTTTCACCGCAACTAGCAACGCTATAAGAGGGCTGATAAAGCAGTAACAGCCAATCAACGGTTTGCTAGGAAAAGGATGGTTAGGGCTGACATGGCAATATGGGTATGATATAGCAAGTGGTAGGCATCGCAGCATAGGCATAGCAAAAGAGAGCAGCATAGCAAAGATAGAAGTGATTTGAGGGTATGGTCATCTCTGCTCGCAATGTTCTCGAGTTGTCGAAAGCTTGATCCTCGAAGCTTTCAACAGGTTCCTCGCTCACGACTTGCCTCCGGCTCTACCCAAAGCAACAACACAAACAAAGGAACCACAATAAATCATGCAATGCACAATCAACATGATGCAAAACATGACATGATATGCAGATGTGATATGCAATGCGATAAAGGCCCGAAGGAAAATGATGAACCAGGCATCAACTTGGCAAACCATGCCACTGAAAGATGAGATGATTTCGTTGAAATCGATAAAGATCACCGAATCGGATGCACGGTTTGCAAATGACAAGCAAAACAAGAATGGCAATCTCATTAACAGCATGATGCCACTTAGCAAGCAACAATTATTACTGCACCCAAACGTACCAAAAAAGTATATGGCAGTGATCTACACAAGATGCTTGACAAAAAAGACAGCACTGAGCTACGGCTAGTTCACATCATAACAGGTTCATAGCCCCGCCCAAGGCGCTGGACTTGGCTGAGCAGAGAAGCGAAGGGCAAGTCTGGCGGCGCCTGGGCCCTAACAGCTCAAGGGCTCGGGCGCCAGCGTGGCGGTTGATTGGGCGTGGCGCACCTTTCCCCACGCCTCCTTATTTTGCGCCCAGCTAGGCGGACCCGCGGTTGCACACAGTCGTTCCCCTTTTCGCTGCTCGACCGTCCCCTGCTCTTACTCCTCTCGAGCTCCAGTCTTCGCTTCCAATCCAATCTCGAATCCTCCCCCCTTCCGTCGCCATGGCTCCGACGAAGAAGGGGAAAGGGAAGAAACCCGTGCCTCTGCCTCACTCGTCGTCGGCGGCGGCTCCTGCCGTTGATCGGTCGATCATTTTCAACCGAGAAGGCATGGGCAAGGTCAGCTCTGCTCTGGCCACCATCTTCAACGAGTGCGGGAGGACGACGGCCTGGCCCGCATCTCACTTCTCCATCGACAGAATAGTCACCGAGGTCCGGTACTTTGCCGACGCCCTGTGGGCGGGACTGGTTCCCCCCCTTTTCCAATTTCTTCAACGTTGTGTTTTCCCATTACCAGATCCATATGATGCATTTGGGTCCTGAATCCATTACTCTTCTCGCCGTCTTTGCCTTTGTCTGTGAGGCAATGATGGGTATCCCTCCTTCAGTTGCCTTGCTGCGTCACTTCTTCTCTCTGCGCCTCATCGACCCCACCCAATGCTCGGGGTGCGTGAGCTTCATTGCCGCACCAGAAACAACGGCTGCAGGGATTGATTTCAGTCTTCCTCAGCCCGCGCCTGGGTTCCGCGAGCGGTGGTTGTACGTGGATGTCGGGGTGCCCAGCCCCTGCTTTCAGAGCCAACATCTCTCGATGTCCCCAATTCAGGCTGGGGCCAGGAGACGCTCACGAGCCCCCGGCTCATCTTCGTCTGGCGTCGCTTCGCGTTCCTGAGGGCGCTTGATGTGACGGCACCCAAGGTGGTGAAGGAGTTCCTGTTATGCCGCATTGCCCCTCTCCAGCATCACTCCCGCCGGATGTGGACCTTCGGCGGGCGTGAGGATCGCATGAGGCTCCAGGAGGAGGACCTGACACCTGAAGCACTGAGGAAGGTGCTCTTGGTCTTGACTGGGGACCCCACCCCCGGCAGCATCCCGCAAGGGGGGGCTTTGCTGTACTTTTGCTCGAACAGGGGCGACATTGTGAACCAGATGCCCAGCTTCGACGAATGGGGGCTGCGCCCTGCTGGCCTCCTAGGGCCTCGCGAGAACCCAGTGGTGGTGACTGCCTTTCGAGTCGCCCACGGCGGTCCTTCCTCGAGTGGCGGAGCAGGGAGGCATGGGCCGCTGGAGGCTGAGGGGGCCCCTGCCGGGATGACGACGCCAGGCAGCACTCTTGAGGGGGCAGCTCCTGAGGCCCGTACTGCTGCGGCTGAAGGCGTTGAGCCGATGCCCGCGGCGCCCGTGGTTGAGGCCCCTGAGGCCCTAGCTACCCTTCTTGGTGAGGCGACCGTCGGCGTGCATCAGGACGACGCCCCTGACGCTGGTCACCTTGATGCTTCTTCCTCGTCATGAGCTGACCCTGCGCTAAACTCTGGGCAGCCTGCGTGGACTTTGAGGCTCTCTGGAAGAGAGGGAGGCCTTGGGTGATGATTACCCTTGCCGCTTTCTGAGCGCAGGAAGTGCCGCCATTGATGAGTAAGCCTTCCCTTTCCTAGCTCCTGATCCTCCTGTTGCTTTGGATAATCCTTGCTCTGCAGGCCCTTCTGCCGAGCTCACGGAGATGGCTGAGGAGCCATCCCACAGCCGCCCTCTCCACCGTCTTGGCGCCACAGCTCAAGCGAGCCCTTGTGGTGAGGCGGTCGAAGAGGTGAGCCATCTGAGGCGCGCCGCGGCTCTGCAGCGCCTCGCGACCCTCCTTCGTGAGCCTTCTCGGGGCATAGCCAGCCTGCCATGGGCTTCTCGTCTGGTCGTGGATGGCGATTGGCTGAGGTCAGCCCTGCGCTCTTCATTTGGGGATGGGCTGGCTCCAGGCCGGGCTTCTGGCGAGGCGTGCCCGGCCATCACGAGGGCGCGAGCCCCCAGCCCCCTTCCCAGAGGGGGAGCGCTGATGTGTGGCCCTCCGCACTTACTTGGGGCGGATGACAGCACAGAAGACGTGCTCGAGCGCGCCCGGGAGCATCGCGCTCTTCGCCAAGGGTTTCTTCGGAGGGCGGCTGACGCGGTGAGCCTGCTTGGTGAAGAGCTCCCTGACGAAGATGCGCGGCTTGAGGCTGAGGGCCTGCGCCTGGCTGAAGAGAGGCGCAAGCTGAAGGCGGCTGTTGCCTCTGCGCGCCACCAGTGGGACCTCGACATTGGGGAAGCCGAGGCGTCACTGGCGGCCTCTCGGGAGGCCCGTTCCCGGGTCGTCGAGGAGACCCGAGAGGCTGACCGGCGGCGTGCGGCGGCGGAGGAGCGGGCACGGGAACTCCTGGCCCGGTGCCATTCCCTGGAGCAGCAGGTGGAGCTGCGTGAGACGGCCCTTGCGTCGATGAAGGTGGCTTCGGTCGACCAAGCAGAGCTCCAGAGGCGTGAGGCGGCACTAACGCTGAAAGCTGCCGAACGCGCATGCGATCTTGAGCGTCTGGAGACGAGGGAGCGCTTGGTGACGCAGGTGGAGGATGACGTCGCTGCGTGGGAAGCCCGCGTCCTGGAAGAGTTTGGACGCCAGGTGGCGACGGCCCGCGTGAACCTCGAGCGCGAGTTCGAGGAGAGGCTGGGGTTGATCCGGGTCGAGGCTGAAGGCAGGACCGCCGCCCTTAGGGCCAAGCTGGATGAAGTGACGCGGCGGGCCGATGCTTCCTGGGTCGCCCTTGGCGTGGCGCAGGAGGAGCTGACTACCTCCCGCGCTGATACGGGGTTTCCCAATCTTCACGGAGGATCTGCTCTATGTTGCGAATCAACGCCACCTGAAGGGTACGAAGGAAACCCTCGATCCCAACCAACAACGCTGTCGGGTAAAGGATAACTAGTGCAACCTGACGAGACCGAAGCTAACTAATGCAAATGCAACAACCAGCGACAAGTATTCGCCCAACCACACTCTTAGTTCCAATCCACGCAACCACACACGAAGTTGGAAGCACGAACTGGTCGCCGCCTCAATGGCTGCTGTTGTAAAATCACAAAGTGAGTTTACCCTCTCACAAGGAAAGATTACAAGAGCTAAGGAGGAAGTGAACTCTCAAACAATATTCTGGTTGCACTTAGCTAACCTATGCTCAAATCAAATTGCCAAAGAGTTGTGGCTGAAGTGTGGGAAGGGGTATTTATACTAGGAACAGCCCTCCTAGTTTAGGTGTGAAACCAAGCCAAAAGAGGGGCTCAAATTCGTGCTAACCAGCTGGTCAAGGGAGCAAACTCATGGAGCCTCGTGCAGTAATTAATGCTCTGGACAGCTTGCATTGGAACTCTCATATCCTTTGACTCAGGACTCCAAATGATGCACCGTTTGATTTTCCTGAAAGTAGACTTCATATGCTCTCCATTTTGTACTCCCACACGTGCTGGATACTCATATATTTGTGTGGCATGATGCAACAAGTCTTGGGACGAATTCTGGAACTGCACATGCAACAACAGGTTGTTGAGATGGCTTGTTGTTCTTTCTTGCGGTATAACTAGTTGGCCTTGTCACCAAAACAGGCTTTGCATCAGGGTTGAAACTTGTTCTCTTCAAACTTGTTGTATGGGCTTCAGAACTTGTTTCTTCATGCGCTGAAAGTTGTTGGTTGTCCTCAACATTGTACCTGAGTCAAATTAGCACACAAGATTTAGGCAGTATAAAGTTCTCATGGTTATTTGAATTATGATCAGCTAGGAGCGCATTCACCTCTTGTGCTATTTGTTTGGCACGGCTCCTTGTCATGGGACCCAAATAGATCTTCTATGTAGAAGCTTCATTTGAGAGCTGAGTTTTATCATCAGGAGAAGATGATACACGAGGTGAACCTGGGATGTCCTCATCATCCTCCCCCTCTTCAAAAGGAGTCGTCCTCGACTCTTGACCCTCTTGATCGAAGCATGGAGACAAATCAGCAACGTTGAATGTTGGACTCACAGCATAGTCTTCAGGAAGCTCGGTCTTGTAAGCATTGTAATTGATCTTGGCCAAGACTTTGAATGGTCCATCTCCACGAGGCATTAGCTTGGATTTGCGCTTCTCTGGGAACCGATCTTTGCACAAATGTATCCAAACCAGATCTCCGGGCTCAAAAGTCACCTTCTTGCGATTTTTGTTTGCCCTAGCAACATAGTACTTGGACTTCCTTTCTATCTCTTCTCTGGTCTTCTCATGAATCTTCTTCACATATGCAGCACGCTTTGAAGCCTCCATGTTACATCTCTCTTGCAAAGGAAGTGGCAGCAAGTCAATTGGTGCAAGTGGTTTGAATCCATATACCACCTCAAACGGGCACATGTTTGTGGTAGAGTGAACTGCCCGATTGTAAGCAAACTCCACGTGCGGCAAACACTCTTCCCACTCCTTCAAATTCTTCTTGATCATTGTACGCAGCAAGGCTGAGAGTGTGCGGTTCACTACCTCTGTTTGCCCATCAGTTTGGGGGTGACACCTTGTTGAAAACAGCAGCTTGGTTCCCAATTTTGCCCACAATGTTTTCCAAAAGTAGCTCATGAACTTCACATCTCGATCTGAAACAATAGTCCTTGGCATTCCATGCAAGCGAACAACTTCCCTGAAAAACAAATCAGCAACATGTGAAGCATCGTCGTTCTTGTGGCACGGAATGAAGTGTGCCATTTTTTAGAACCTATCAACCACAACAAAAACTGAATCCCTCCCCCTCTTAGTCCTAGGGAGTCCTAAAACAAAATCCATGCTAATATCTTCCCAGGGAGCATTTGGAACAGGTAGGGGAGTATATAAACCATGGGGGTTCAGTTTAGACTTAGCATTGTGGCATATGATGCAGCGCTGCACAAATCTCTCAACGTCCTTCCTCATCTTTGGCCAATAAAAGTGATCAGCCAACAGCTCATAAGTCTTCTCGCGACCAAAGTGTCCCATTAATCCTCCTGCATGTGATTCCTGCAACAACAAAGGCCTAACCGACGAATCTGGAACACACAACTTGTTATCCCTAAAAAGGAACCCATCATGCACATGGTATTTATCCCAACCTTTCCCATCTTTACATTTTGCGTATGGTTCTGAAAATATATGATCAGTGCAATACAGTTCTTTTAAGCTCTCAAGTCCTGGTACTTTCACTTCTAATTGTGTCAAAAGAACATGCCTACGGGACAAAGCATCAGCAACCATGTTTTCCTTTCCTTTCTTATACTTCACAACATATGGGAAAGTTTCAATGAATTCTACCCATTTAGCATGCCTACAATTCAGTTTAGCTTGGCCTTTCAAATGTTTCAAGGCCTCATGATCAGAATGTACAATAAACTCTTTAGGCCATAAGTAGTGTTGCCAAGTTTCAAGCACTCTAACCAAGGCATACAACTCCTTATCATAAAAAGAATAATTCAGTTATGCGCCACTCAGCTTCTCACTAAAATATGCTATTGGTTTTCGTTCTTGCATTAACACACCTCTAATACCTATTCCACTAGCATCACATTCTATCTCAAAAGTTTTAGTGAAATCAGGTAGAATCAGCAAACGTGCTTCAGTTAATTGTTTCTTAAGCTCAAGAAATGTTTCTTCTTGTGGTGCACCCCATTTAAAGGGAATTCCTTTCTTTGTCAATTCATTCAAAGGTGCAACAATTGTACTAAAATCTTTCACAAACCTCCGGTAGAATCCAGCAAGGCCATGAAAACTTCTCACCTGGCTTACATTCATTGGAGTTGGCCAATTCTTGATTGCTTCCACCTTAGATTCATCCACTTCAATTCCCTGTCCTGAAACGACATAACCAAGAAAAACAACCTTGTTTGTGCAAAAGGAGCACTTCTCAACGTTAGCATATAGTTTCTCTGTCCTTAGCACATTCAGCACTTGTTTTAGATGTTCAATATGTTCCTCAATGGATCTGCTATAGATTAGGATGTCATCAAAGTACACAACAACAAATTTTCCAATGTAAGCTCTCAAAACATGGTTCATCAATCTCATGAATGTACTTGGTGCATTAGTTAATCCAAAAGGCATGACTAACGCCTCATACAACCCAAACTTTGTTTTGAAAGCAGTTTTCCATTCATCTCCTTCTTTCATCCTAATCTGATGGTGTCCACTCCTCAAATCAATTTTAGAGAAAGCAGTAGAGCCGCTCAATTCATCAAGCATATCATCTAATCTAGGAATAGGGTGACGATACCTAATAGTTATGATATTGATAGGCCTACAATCCATTACCAATCGCCACGTGTCATCTTTCTTGGGCACCAAAATCACAGGTACAACACAAGGACTTAAGCTTTCACGCACATAACCTTTATCCAAAAGTTCTTGTACCTGCCTTTGTATCTCCTTTGTTTCTTCAGGATTGGTGCGGTAGGCAGGTCGACTCGGAAGTGATGCTCCTGGAATGAGGTCAATCTGATGTTCTATGCCACGCAAGGGAGGTAGACCAGCGGGTACTTCCTCCGGAAAAACGTCCTTGAATTCCTGCAAGACATCACAAACAGCACTAGGGAGACATGTTAAGTCGTTAGCTGAAAGCAAAGCATCTTTGTAAACAAGTACAACGACCACTTGATTTGGGTTGAGCCTCACATCTCTCAGTTCTGATTTGGTGGCTAACATTACTAAGTTCTATCCCTCTCTTTTATTCTTCTCCCTCAGATTTGGCTTGTGGCGCTCACTCACCGATTTGTGGATCTCTCTCTCTCTCTCGCTCTTTTTCTCTCCCTCTTTCTTACTCACTATTTTTACTGCAGAAACTTTCTGCAAGTGCTCAGCCATGATTTGTTGGGGTGTCATGGGTCTAAGCACCAAGTCTTTTCCTCTCCACTTGATGGTGTATTGATTGGTTCTGCCACAATGTTGAGCTGAATGATCATATTGCCATGGTCTGCCCAACAACAAGTGACACACCTTCATTGGCAACACATCACACTCAACGGTGTCATTATAATCTCCAATCTTGAATTGCACCTGTACCATGTGTGTGATCTTAATCTCTCCACATTCACTCAACCATTGTATATGATATGGATGAGGGTGTTGTAGCAGCTTCAGCCCAAGCTTATCACACATTTCTTTGCTTGCAAGATTGTGACAACTCCCACCATCAACAATTACCTTGCATACCTTGTCTTGCACTTTGGCTCTTGTTTGAAACAGATTGTGTCGTTGTCCATTCTCAGCTTCTTTGATCTGCACACTCAAAACTTTAGTGACAACAAGAGAGGCACCTTGCTCATAAATCACAATAGGTTTGCTCATCACCATCCGAACCATCACCATCTTCGCTTTCTTCTTGAGTTCACTACAAGACTCATATTCTCCATTCTCGGTGATCAGCATGGTACGCTTGTTGGGACAATCCTTCTTCATGTGGCCACGTCCCTTACATGTAAAGCACTCTATCTCACTAGTTTTCCCCGTGGAGCCAATGGAGGATGAACTAGGAGCTGCAAATTTGCTCTTCTCCTTCGAATTTGATGCATCATTTCTGCTCGTGGCTGCACATGCATGGGGCTGATTTCCACCACCAGGACTAGTCATAATACATCGACCAACATTGAATTGAGGTATAAATTTACTCCCACTTGATGTAGCTCGAGCTGTGAAGGACGTAGTTCTGTTTTGCTTCGAGTCTTCTTGCAATTGACGTTCAGCCTTAGAAGCAAGATGTACCAGCTCTACGACATTACGATATGGCTGCAAATCAACCACTCGTTTAACATTAGGATTCAGCCCATAGAGGAACCTTGCCATGGACTGCTCCTCATCTTCATGTATGTTGGCTCTTATCATTGCCTTCTCCATCTCCTTATGATACTCCTCAACTGATAACTTTCCTTGCCTCAAATTCTGGAGCTTATCAAAGATGTCACGTCTATAATGCCTTGGGACAAATCTTGCCCTCATCTCTCTTTTCATTTCTGTCCATGTAGCAACAGCAGGCTCTCCTTCTTCTTCTCGCTGAATCTAAACTTGCTCCCACCAAATTAGAGCATAGTCTTCAAACTTAAGTGAGGCCATTGTTAATTTCTTCTCTTCAGAGTAGTTGTGCATGCGGAAAATCTTGTCAACCTTCAATTCCCATGTGAGATAACTTTCTGGATCAGATCCACCATCAAACTTGGGCATGGTAAATTTCAGCTTTCCAAACCTCTCCTCCTCCTGCCGTCCACGACCATAGTTTTTACGACGATGAAATCTGTCATTCTGGTGCATGCCTTCTTCATCTTCATCAAATTCATCTCCACTACCTTCATGGTGCAGATTTGCTCTTCGGTGGCCTCCTCTAAGACCACGACCAGCGGCAGCTTCATGATGACCACGTCCATTACCATGATCATTTCCACGTCCGGGACCGGGAGGTCTCATGGTATGGGGAGCAGGAGCACGGTTTCTTCTAGCTTGTGCATTGGAAGCAGCACCTTCCCCATCAGTTACATTTTGTTCTTCACCATGGACACTTGCATCTTCTCGGTTCTGACTAAGCTCTCGCACAATATCAGCAACAATACCAGTCCTCATGGCTGCCATGTTCTGAGTGAGTTGCTCATCAACATTACCCATAAGTTGCTGCAAATCTCTCGACAACTTGTCTTGCTTCTCTTCAATTGGGTCAAGGCTGTTTCTGAACTCTCGGTGTAGATGATCAGGTAATGCGTTGAAGTGAAACCGTGTGACGGGCTGATTGAGTTGCCCATTTCCTTCAACATCATACTCGTTTTCTTCACCTGCCATGGTTAGTTCTCCAAAATCCCTATAGTACTAGAAGCATATATGTGGATAACAACTCAAGCTCACCTCACTTACCAACCGAAGCTCATGTAACTTCCAAGTGAGAGCAGAATCATGCTCAACCGTGGTGTCGGTGATTGGTATACAAAGAGTGATAATCAAGCGAATAAAAGTCTAGGGTTGCACATGCGGGGCAGTTTGGTGGAGTTTGGGTGGGGTATATATGTAGCAAAAGATGCACTAATCTGCAATCTAGATATTGTTGAACCAAGTAATCATCCACACAAGATTCTAATGCGTTTAGTTGCTGAATGAGATATATGTGAGGTACATGCAACTCTCGCCAAGGAATCAGATTTGCTGCAAGCAAGGATTGAAGACTTTGCACACTTGACACGTTTTAGCTCACAACACAAACATGGATTTCTCAAGATATAAGTGAATAACAGTCCCAAGTTTTCTCTCTTTTGCTTCTTGCACACACTTCCTTTCTTTGGGCAGATCTCTTTTTTTTGCCTCTTTTTTTTGCCTCTTTTTTTTGCTCTTTTTTTTAACAAACTTTCAACAAGGGACTTGGGTCTGAACACACACTTTGGGGGAATCACGAAAATCACAATAGATGAAGTCAACCAACAAGAACATGCAGCTGAAACTTTGGCAGCAAACACACACGAACTGATCTGATTTTACTGGGTGGAAAACACGATGGGAATCAGATCTAACAAGGATGAATGGAGAGCACACAGTGTGGGCTTTTCAGAATGCACAAAAACACTCAAAATGGACTCCGGATGACAAAGATATGCACGATTTGGTGGAGGATGCAGATCTGAATTCTGTGCACGAAAATGAACACAACACACAAGATTGGATGGGTGGGGGGGGGGGGAACTCAGCAACAAAAAACAAAGATCTAGTGGACAAGAACTTGATAAAACTCACCAAATAACAGATTAAAGGCTGCAAAGGGCTAGGTAAATGGATTTTTTTGTGGGACTATTTTCTGGACTTTTAGGATGAACAAGAACACGAACTAAACTAGGGATACAAGATCCTACCGTGTCAACCGAAGCTCTGATACCAAGATGATACGGGGTTGCCCAATCTTCATGGAGGATCTGCTCTATGTTGTGAATCAATGCCACCTGAAGGGTACGAAGGAAACCCTCGATCCCAACCAACAACGCTGTCGGGTAAAGGATAACTAGTGCAACCTGACGAGACCGAAGCTAACTATTGCAAATGGAACAACCAGCGACAAGTATTCGCCCAACCACACTCTTAGTTCCAATCCACGCAACCACGCACGAAGTTGGAAGCACGAACTGGTCGCCGCCTCAACGGCTGCTGTTCTAAAATCACAAAGTGAGTTTACCCTCTCACAAGGCAAGATTACAAGAGCTAAGGAGGAAGTGAACTCTCAAACAATATTCTGGTTGCACTTACCTAACCTATGCTGAAATCAAATTGCCAAAGAGTTGTGGCTAAAGTGGGGGAAGGGGTATTTATACTAGGAACAGCCCTCCTAGTTTAGGTGTGAAACCAGGCCAAAAGAGGGGCTCAAATTCGTGCTAACCAGCTGGTCAAGGGAGCAAACTCATGGAGCCTCGCGCAGCAATTAATGCCCTGGACAGCTTGCATTGGAACTCTCATATCCTTTGACTCAGGACTCCAAATGATGCACCGTTTGATTTTCCTAAAAGTAGACTTCATATGCTCTCCATTTTGTGCTCCCACACGTGCTGGATACTCATATATTTGTGTGGCATGATGCAACAAGTCTTGGGACGAATTCTGGAACTGCACATGCAACAACAGGTTGTTGAGATGGCTTGTTGTTCTTTCTTGAGGTATAACTAGTTGGCCTTGTCACCAAAACAGGCTTTGCATCAGGGGTGAAACTTGTTCTCTTCAAACTTGTTGTATGGGCTTCAGAACTTGTTTCTTCATGCGCTGAAAGTTGTTGGTTGTCCTCAACATTGTACCTGAGTAAAATTAGCACACAAGATTTAGGCAGTATAAAGTTCTCATGGTTATTTGAATTATGATCACCTAGGAGCGCATTCACCTCTTGTGCTATTTGTTTGGCACGGCTCCTTGTCATGGGACCCAAATAGATCTTCTTTGTAGCAGCTTCATTTGAGAGCTGAGTTTTATCATCGGAGAAGATGATACACAAGGTGAACCTGGGATGTCCTCATCACGCGCTGAGGCGCTTCTTCTCCGTCGTCGGGTCGACGAGGCCGAGGCCATTGCATGGCAGAACGAGGACGAGATACGCCAGCGGCGGATCCTGGAGCACGAGCATGGCCCCATGCTCACCACGCTCCGGGAGAGAGCCAACACGGCCTTAGGTAACATCTGTGAGGCGGCCGTTGGCGAGCCCCACGCAGTCAACTACGCCGGCAACCTTCAGTTCTTCACCGACATGGTGACGCAGCTGGAGGTGCGGTCGGTCAGGGCCAACAGGTTGGTGGAGGAGAGGAGCCGCGCCCTGCTCGGGCGCGCCTTTTCTCGTGTCTTCAGCCATCTCCGAAACATGGACCCCAACTTCGACTTTGACGCTGCCATCGCCCCAGTACCTCAGGCCGTCTGGGACGACCTGGTGCACTGGGTGGAAGACAACGTGGATGCCCTTGTCAGGGCCTTCGCTTCTGATAACGATGGCATGGTCATGGCTGCTGATGAAGGCGGCGTGGTGAACGGCCCTGACGCCGCTGACGGCAACGCGGAGAGCGATGGCGAGGCCAGCGACGCCAACGACGATTCAGGAGGTGCCCCTGAGGATGCATTGGGCGATTTATCCGACTGACCGTGTGTTGTCCCTGCTTCCTTACCCTGCGCAGATAGAGTTCAGTCTTTGCCCTGAAGGTTGTAAGAGCATTTTGGGAGGGGGAGCCCCTCATGTAAAAACTTGCATTCAGCGTATTAGTAGATGCGATATCACCCGTACGCCTGCGCCAAGCGGCTGGCTTTGCGACGAGCTGGCTGGCTTGTTTACCTTGACCCGCGTGGGCCCCGAGATAGCCTGCAGAGGGCTGTGATGTCTCGAGAAGGGAGGCCTTGGGTGACGATTACCCTTGCCGCCTGCTGAAGCGCAGGAAGTACTTCGCCATTGATGAGTAAGCCTTCCCCCTTCCTAGCTCCTGATCCTCCTGTTGCATTGGATAATCCTTGCTCTGCAGGGCCCTTCCTGCCAAGCTCACGGAGATGGCTGAGGAGCCATCCCCCTGGCTTCACCCTCTCCACCGTCTTCGAGCGCCCTGAGCTCAAGCAGAGCCCTTGTGGTGAGGCCGGTCGGAGAGGTGAGCCATCCTGAGGCGCATCGTGGCTCTGCGCGCCTCGCGACCCTCCTTCGCGAGCCTTCTCGGGGCATAGCCAGCCTGCCATGGGCTTCTCGTCTGGTCGTGGATGGCGATTGGCTGAGGTCAGCCCTGCGCTCTTCATTTGGGGATGGGCTGGCTCCAGGCCGGGCTTCTGGCGAGGCGTGCCCGGCCATCGCGAGGGCGCGAGCCCACAGCCCCCTGCCCAGAAGGGGAGTGCTGATTTGTGGCCCTCCGCGCTTACTTGGGGCGGATGACAGCGCAGAAGACGTGCTCGAGCGCACCCGGGAGCGTCGCGCTCTTCGCCAAGGGTTTCTTCGGAGGGCGGCTGACGCGGTGAGCCTGCTTGGTGAAGAGCTCACGACGAAGACGCTGCTTGAGAGGCCGAGGGCTGCGCTGGCTGAAGAGAGGCGCAAGCTGAAGGCGGCTGTTGCCTCAGCGCGCCACCAGTGTGACCTCGACATTGGGGAAGCCGAGGCATCACTGGCGGCCTCTCGGGAGGCCCGTTCCCGGGTCGTCGAGGAGACCCGAGAGGCTGACCGGCGGTGTGCGGCGGCGGAGGAGTGGGCACGGGAACTCCTGGCCCGGTGCCATTCCCTGGAGCAGCAGGTGGAGCTGCGTGAGACGGCCCTTGCATCGATGAAGGTGGCTTCGGTCGACCAAGCAGAGGTCCAGAGGCGTGAGGAGGCACTGACGCTGGAAGCTGCCGAACGCGCACGCGATCTTGAGCGTCTGGAGACGAGGGAGCGCTTGGTGACGCAGGCGGAGGATGACGTCGCTGCGCGGGAAGCCCGCGTCCTGGAAGAGTTTGGACGCCGGGTGGCGACGGCCCGCGTGAACCTCGAGCACGAGTTCGAGGAGAGGCTGGGGTTGATCCGGGTCGAGGCTGAAGGCAGGACCGCCGCCCTTAGGGCCAAGCTGGATGAAGTGACGCGGCGGGCCGATGCTTCCTGGGTCGCCCTTGGCGTGGCGCAGGAGGAGCTGACTACCTCCCGCGCTGATACGGGGTTGCCCAATCTTCACGGAGGATCTGCTCTATGTTGCGAATCAACGCCACCTGAAGGGTACGAAGGAAACCCTCGATCCCAACCAACAACGCTGTCGGGTAAAGGATAACTAGTGCAACCTGACGAGACCGAAGCTAACTATTGCAAATGCAACAACCAGCGACAAGTATTCGCCCAACAACACTCTTAGTTCCAATCCACGCAACCACGCACGAAGTTGGAAGCACGAACTGGTCGCCGCCTCAACGGCTGCTGTTGTAAAATCACAAAGTGAGTTTACCCTCTCACAAGGCAAGATTACAAGAGCTAAGGAGGAAGTGAACTCTCAAACAATATTCTTGTTGCACTTACCTAACCTATGCTGAAATCAAATTGCCAAAGAGTTGTGGCTGAAGTGGGGGAAGTGGTATTTATACTAGGAACAGCCCTCCTAGTTTAGGTGTGAAACCAAGCCAAAAGAGGGGCTCAAATTCGTGCTAACCAGCTGGTCAAGGGAGCAAACTCATGAAGCCTCGCGCAACAATTAATGCCCTGGACAGCTTGCATTGGAACTCTCACATCCTTTGAATCAGGACTCCAAATGATGCACCGTTTGATTTTTCTGAAAGTAGACTTCATGTGCTCTCCATTTTGTACTCCCACACGTGCTGGATACTCATATATTTGTGTGGCATGATGCAACAAGTCTTGGGACGAATTCTGGAACTGCACATGCAACAACAGGTTCTTGAGATGGCTTGTTGTTCTTTCTTGAGGTATAACTAGTTGGCCTTGTCACCAAAACAGGCTTTGCATCAGGGGTGAAATGTAACGCCCTCGATGCGGCTATATCTCCCACGTGTCGAGGCACGACTTAGAGGCATAACCGCATTGAAAGCAATGTCGCAAGTGAGGTAATCTTCACACAACCCATGTAATACATAAGGGAAAGAGATACATAGTTGGCTTACAGTCGCCACTTCACACAGTACATAAATAAACATCCATCATTCAGAGTACACTCAAGGTCCGACTACGGAACCAAAATAAAAGAAGATACCCCAAATGCTACACAGATCCCCTATCGACCCAACAGGGCACCACTACTGATCATCAGGAAAAGACACATAGTAACGACCACGTTCCTCGTCGAACTGCCACTTGAGCTCGGTTGCATCACCTGCACTGGCATCGTCGGAACCTGCAACTGTTTTGGAAGTATCTGTGAGCCACGGGGACTCAGCAATCTCACACCCGCAAGATCAAGACTATTTAAGCTGATAGGAAGGACAGGGTAGTAAGGTGGAGCTGCATCAAGCGACTAGCATATATGGTGGCTATTTCGCAAAAGAGAGCGAGAAGAGGAGCAAAGCATGGCCGTGAAACTAATAGCGATCAAGAAGTGATCCTGAACTACTTACGTCAGACATAACTCCAACACCGTGTTCACTTCCCGGACTCCGCCGAGAAGAGACCATCACGGTTACACACGCGGTTGATGTGTATTTTAATTGAGGTCAACTTCGGGTTTTCTACAACCGGACATTAACAAATTCCCATCTGCCTCATAACCGCGGGCACGACTTTCGAAAGATAATACCCTGCAGGGTGTCCCAACTTAGCCCATTATAAGCTCTCACGGTCAACGAAGGATATTCCTTCTACCGGAAGACCCGATCAATCTCGAATCCGGACTACAAGACATTTCGACAGCAAAAAACAAGACCAGCAAAGCCGCCCGATTGTGCCGACAAATCCCGATAGGAGCTGCACATATCTCGTTCTCGTGGCACATCCGGATAAGTCAAGCTACGAGTAAAACCAAGCCTCGAGTTTCCCGTGGTGGCCCCAAGAAGTCTGCTCGGTTCGGGCCAGCACTCGAAGGAGCACCGGTCCGGGGTTAAAATAAAGATGACCCTCGGCTCGCGAAAACCCGGGAAAAAGGCTTAGGTGGCAAATGGTAAAACCAAAGTTGGGCCTTCTTTGGACGAGTCTTATTCAAAGCGAACTGTCAAGGGGTCCCATAAATCACCCAACCGTGTAAGGAACACGAAAATCAAGGAACATAACACCGGTATGACGGAAACTAGGGTGGCAAGAGTGGAACAAAACACTGGCATAAGGCCGAGCCTTCCACCCTTTACCAAGTATATAGATGCATTAATTATAGCAGATATATATTGTGATATCCCCAACAAGTAAACATGTTCCAAAAGGAACAACATCTCCATGTTCCAACAAGGAACAAACTTCAGCTTCACTGCAACTAGCAACGCTATAAGAGGGCTGAGCAAAGCGGTAACATAGCCAATCAACGGTTTGCTAGGAAAAGGATGGTTAGGGCTGACATGGCAATATGGGTGGCATGATATAGCAAGTGGTAGGCATCGCAGCATAGGCATAGCAAAAGAGCGAGCATCTAGCATAGCAAAGATAGAAGTGATTTCGAGGGTATGGTCATCTTGCTCGCAATGTTCTCGAGTTGTCGAAAGCTTGATCCTCGTAAGCGTTCTCAACAGGTTCCTCGTTCACGTACTCGTCTCCCGGCTCTACCCAAAGCAACAACACAAACAAAGGAACCACAATAAATCACGGTGCGATGCACAATCAACATGATGCAAAACATGACATGATATGCGAGATGTGATATGCAATGCGTATGTGCGCTCCGGAAGGAAAATGATGAACCAGGCATCAACTTGGCAAACCAAGTATGCCACTGGAAAGATGAGATGATTTCGGTTGAAATCGATATAAAGATCACCGGAATCGGATGCACGGTTTGCAAATGACAAGCAAAACAAGAATGGCGCAAATCTGCCATTAACAGCATGATGCCACTTAGCAAGCAACAATTTATTAAGCTACTGCACCCAAACGTACCAAAAAAGTATATGGCAGTGATCTACACAAGATGCTTGACAAAAGATGAGCACTGAGCTACGGCTAGTTCACATCATAACAGGTTCAAACAAGCATGGCAAAAGTGCACAAAATATCAGGCTGGACATGGCAAAAACAGCATCAGGTTGCAATGTTCAGAGCAAGAAAACTACATGCTACAGGAACTTATAATAGCAAAACATGGCATGGAATGAATCTACTCAAAGCATAGAACAAAAGTCCCTTACTGACCATAAGCCAAAAAGGATCAGAAAATATAGTAACACCCATGTCAATATCGAAAGTTTCGTTAACAGATTCAGCAACATGGCATGTCAAAAACTGATAACAAGTAGGCATGTTTACAAGCTCAATGCACTCACTACAGAGCTTTATATGAAAAACTAAGCATACATACATCAAGAAGACATGGCATAGAAGACATACATGGCAAGAACAATAACATAGCATAAATGGATCACCCACAACAACCTAGGCAAAATTGAATAACATGTAAACAATCTGCGAGGAAACATTTGATAGCAAAAGTAGAGCTCGATTGACTCAAGCTATGGCACTCCATAATTGCAAACAAATGCATGAATGGATAGAGCAAGACATGTTTAACAAAACATCCTTACTGAAGTATCTCAAAATATGCATGGATCTCTCGGTAGCATCAAGTTAACATGGCATCAAAATATCAGCTAAACAGAGCTGAAAACAGCAACATCAGGACACCTACTTTGCATGCTTGTGCTAGTCACCACATAGATCACAAAAATACATGTCATACACCCCTGAAACGATGGCATGGCATATTACAAAACACATGTAGGACTCAAATTCATAGGGTGCACACATCAATCATGGAAAAAATAACAAAAGTGCAAGTTCTGTTAAGAAACAGAAACTAACATCACATAGCCCTCTTCCAACAGTATTTCGGGCATCAAGATGAGCTCAAATGAAAATGATGCAATGAGATGAAATGATCTACTCTTCGAGGCGAACATTTTGATATATTATACGCGCAAAATGGATTTACAGATGCAAAGTTACGCTACGATGAAAATGACAAAATATCATAGGATGCAAAAAACTTAGAAGAAAATGAGGGGGGGAAGAAAGTCAACGGGCGGTTCCTGATCGGATCCGGCCGATCCGGATCGAGGGCGGCGGCGGCGGTTCCTCGCCGGAGAGGGAGAAGAGGCGGGGCCGGGCCGGAGGAGGTGAGGGCAGCCGGCGGCGGGCGGTGCCGGCGACGGCGGAGGGCGGGCCGGCCGTGGCGGTGGCGGCGCGGCCGAGGCGGAGACCGCGCCGGCGGCGAGGGCGGCGGCGGGCGGGCCAGGGCGGGCGAGGTGGCGGAGCCTCGGGCTCGGGCGCCAGCGGAGGCGGCGGCGCGCGCCGGGCCGGGAGGGCCCTGCTGGGCGGGCGGGCATGGCGGAGGAGGCGGCACGACACGTGGCGGCGGATTAGTGCGACGCGCGGCGTTGTCCGCGGCGGCGGACGTGTCCGTATCTTGTGAGGGGGATTCTTCTAGGGTTTCGGGGAAGAAGACCCGGATTTGGACGGGGGAGATGTTTAAATAGGCATAGAGGGAGCTAGGAGAGTCCAAATGAGGTGTAGTTTTCGCCCACAAGATTGTGATCGAACGACGGAGAGCATGGAAGTGACTTAGATGGGTTATTGGGCTGTTTTGAAGGGGTGTTGGGCTGCAACTTAAAAGAGGCCTTTGCGAGAGTGCGGTTAACCGTTGGAGTACCAAACGAGCTCCAAATGACCCGAAACTTGACCGGTGGTCTACGGGTGGTATACCAAGGCTACTAGACAAACCTCGGTCCATTTCGAGAAGGTTTTGTACCCGCAAACGGAAAAACGTAAAAGGGGCCGCCGGGGGAGATAGGAGTGCCGGATTGCAAAACGGACAACGGGAAAAATGCTCGGAATCATGAGACGAACACGTATGCAAATGCGATGCACATGATGACATGATATAAAATGCATGACATGGACAAAATGCAAAATGAGGAAAACCCTACCACGGAGGGAATATCATATCACAATGCCGAAAATGGCAAGAGTTGGAGTTACAAATATGGAAAGTTACTTCCGAGGTGTTACAACACTCCACCACTACAAGAGGATCTCGTCCCGAGATCTAGGACTGAAAGAACTCCGGATATTCGGAACGGAGGTGATCCTCGCGCTCCCAGGTGGCTTCTCGGTCGGAATGGTGTGACCACTTCACTTTGAGGAATTTGATTGACTTGTTGCGAGTCTTGCGCTCGGTTTCTTCAAGAATAGCAACGGGTGCTCATGATAAGAGATCTTCTTGAAGGTCAATTTCTTGAAGTTCATAGTGCGTTCAGAGTCTTGAAGCACTTGCGAAGCTGTGACACGTGGAACACATCGTGCACGCTTGCAAAGTTGGATGGAAGCTCAAGTTGATAGGCGAGATCGCCTCTTTTCCAATGATCTTGAAAGGACCCACGTATCTAGGTGCAAGCTTCCTTTGATACCGGGTTTACGAGTGCCTTTCATTGAGAGACGCGGAGGTAGACATGGTCTCCGATTTCAAAAGCCACATCACGGTGCTTATCATCATAATAGCTCTTCCGCGCGATTATGCTGCTTTGAGATTCTCACGAATGACTTTGCACATTTCTTCCGCTACGTGATCAAGTCATTGCCAAGAAGTTGGCGTTCACTGCCTCGAGCACCAATTGAGAGGAGTACGGCACTTTCGCCATAGAGAATTTCGAATGGGGCCTTGCCCGAACTCGCTTGGAAGCTGTTGTTGTAGGAGAACTTCGGCATATGGAAGACAATCTTCCCACTTCATACCGAAAGAAATGACACAAGCCCCGAGCATATCTTCAAGGATTTGATTTACTCGCTCCACTTGGCCACTTGTTTGAGGATGGAAAGCTGTGCTGAAACGAATGTTGGTGCCCATGGCCTTCGAAAAGAATCCCAAAACTTGGAGGTAAAGATGCTGCCACGGTCCAAGAGATCACTTGAGGAATGCCGTGCAAGGAGACAATCTCGAGGTGTATAGCTCGCCAACCGAGCTGCTGTGATAGATTCTTTGATAGGAAGAAAATGAGCCACTTTAGTAAGCTTGTCAATGACAACGAAGATAGCATCATTTCCACGCTTGGACTTAGGAAATCCAGTCACGAAGTCCATCTCAATATGATCAAACTTCCACTCGAATAGCAAGAGGTTGAAGGAGACCAGCTGGTCGTTGGTGTTCTTTCTTTCACTCTTCTGCAGACATCACACTCATTCACGAATTGAGCAATTTCTCGCTTCATTCGAGTCCACCAATATGACTGCTTGAGGTCATGGTACATCTTCGTACTTCCGGATGAATGGATAGAAGCGAATTGTGAGCCTCGTTCATAATGACTTTTCTCGAGATCACCCTTAGGAACCACAATCCGGTCCTCAAAGAAAAGAGTATCTTTGTCATCAATGTGGAAGCACTTGTACTTGAAATGCCCTTGTCGATACCACGTTTCACCTTTTTCACCATGGTATCCGAAGTTGAGCCTCACGAATCTGATCTTCCAAAGTAGGAGAGACTATGAGGTTGGCAAGAAAGCCTTGAGGAACAACTTGAAGATTCGCTTGCGGAAAGCTTCACGAGAGATCCGGTTGGAAGGGCTTGAGGATTAGACTGCTGCGATAAGCCTTCCTGCTCAAAGCATCTGCAATGACATTGGCCTTGCCCGAGTATATTCAATACTTGGGTTGTACTCTTGAATCATTTCACCCATCGAGTCTGCTGAGGTTGAGGTTGGGTTGAGTGAAGATATACTTGAGACTCTTGTGATCGGTGAAAATGTCCACTTTCCTTCCCAACAAGAGATGTCTCCACGTTATTAATGCATGGACAATTGCCGCCAACTCAAGATCATGAGTGGGGTAGTTCTTTTCGTTGGGCTTCAATCAAGGCGAGAGGTATAAGCCACAACTCTCTTCTCTTGCATTAACACAGCACCGAGACCTTGAAGAGAAGCATCACAGAAAACTTCAAATGGCTTGGATTCATCAGAGGAGTCAAGACAGAGCTGTGACGAGTTTCTCTTTGAGGGTATTGAAAGCAACGTCACACTCGGGAGACCGACATACTTCACATGCTTCGAGGAGGTTGGAAAGAGGCTTTGCAATCTTGGAGAAATTCTCAACGAATCTTCGCAATAGCTTGCAAGACCAAGAAAATCATGAGCTGCTTGACATTCGAGGAGGTTCCCAATTCACAATTGCGGACACCTTCTCGGGATTAACAACGATGCCCTTAGCGGAGATGATATGACCAAGATAAAGCACTTCATCAAGCCAAAATTCACATTTGGAGAACTTAGCATAGAATTGATACTCTCGAGCTTGTCTAGTACCAATCGCAAATGTTTGGCATGATCCTTCTTATTCTTGGAGAAGACCAAAATATCATCAAGATAGACCAAGACGAATTCATTGGTGTAGGGGTTGAATATGAAGTTCATCATCCGAGAGAATGTTGGAGGAGCATTGACGAGGCCGAAAGACATGACAATATATTCATAAGAACCAAAGCTTGTTCTGAATGCTGTCTTGGGAATATCTTGTTCACGAATGCGAATCTGATGATACCCCATACGAAGGTCAAGCTTGGAGAACACTTTAGCACCTTTGAGTTGCTCGAAAAGCTCATTGATGTTGGGAAGTGGATACTTGTTCTTGATTGTCTTCTTATTCAATGGACGGTAATCGACGCAAAGTCGGTCCGTGCCATCCTTCTTCGGACAAAAGAACACCACAACCCCAAGGAGATGAACTCGGTCCGATCAAACCCAGACGCTCTTGTTCATCGAGCTGCTTCTTCAATTCCTTCAGCTCATCAGTCCAAGCTTGTATGGACGCTTGCAAACGGGTTCGATGCGTGCTCAAGATCGATCACGAACTCAATCGGCCTATGAGGAGGCATACCCGAAGCTCTTCCGAAAGACATCTTGGTACTCACAAACGATCGAATCGAGAGATAGCATCCAATTCGCCTTCCGATTGAGAGAAAACAACCAATGGTTTCATCACGAGCGGCATAGATGATCACATCATTAGAAGAGTGAGTCAATTGAATTTCCCTGGCAGCACAATCAAGCTGGGCTTTGTGCTGATAAAGCCAGTCCATTCCGAGAATAAGATCAATATCCGAGTCACCAAGGACAATAGGTTTAGAAAGAAATCTATAGTCGCCCATCTTGATAGAAACATCCGGAACCACCAAACTGGAGCTCAACCGTTTACCCAGAGAAATGACATCCATGGGTTTCCCCAAATGAGAAGAAGTGAATTCATGCTTGGCAAAAAACGGTCTTGACATGAAACAATGCGATGCACCAGTATCAAATAGTACTTTTGCAGGAATATCATTAACTGGAAGATTACCCATTATCACATCAGAAGATTCCTCTGCTTGAGCTGCATTCATCATATTTACCTTGGCATGCTTTGGATTATGCTTGACCACTGCATTGCTGGAAGATTTCACAGGAGGAGGAGGCGGAAGGCGCCTCTGGTTGAAGCATTTGTTCGCATAGTGACCTTCTGCGACATTTGTTGCAAGTCACCTCGTAGATCGGACGGTGGTAAGGAGCACTTGACCTTGGAGCTTGAGAATTAGACTTGTTCTGATAGCTTGGGTTGGGTGGGTGGGAAGATCCACGGCCACCTGTGTTCTTCTGCTGATAAGGCTGACGAAACGGAGGAGGAGGAAGGTAGAACTTCTGCTGCTTAGCTGCCACTTGAGAGGAAGAAGAAGACTGAACTGCATCCCTGATTCTTTTCTTAGAAGCCTCACATTTGAGCTGGGCAGCTTCTTGCTTCAGTGCCATGTTGTAGAATTCATCATACTTTTCGGCTCAAAAGCACAAGAGCTAATTGCAGATCTTCTCTCGGACCACCTATGAATTGATAGATCATACTCTTTTCATCGTGTCGCCTTGCTTAGCAAAACGAAAGCGAGTTTACAGGCTGGATATTGTATTGATAGACAGACATGTTGCCTTGCTTGAGATTGCGGAACTCCTCACGCTTGCTCTCAACAACACTTTTTGAATGTGGTGAGCTCAAATCTCGGCGGAACTCATCCTGTAATGACACGACCTCCTCTGGAATCTTTGTATTGCTGGTACCACTCAGCAGCTTGATCCTTGAGTTGAAACGATGCAAACTTGACAAAGTCCTCAGGTCTGACATTGCTACATTCAAAATGCTTGCAGATGTCCACTAACCAATCGTCAGCGTCTGTGGCCTCGACACAGAAACTGAAAGACTTCGGCTGATTAGCGAGGAACTGACTGAGAGTAGCAAAGTGCGGCTGATTGTTTCCTTGACCTTGATTTCCTTGATTGCCTTGCCCTGAGTGCGTTCTTGCAAGAGCTGCAAAATCATCGAGCATTGGCATTGGTGGCTGCCATGATAGCTTGCCGTGCCTCCGGAGGCGGAAGTGGAGGTGGAGGGTTGACCGATCCCCATCATTGCGATCCGGATTCAGCGCGTTGGCGGAGCCATCTGAAGAGGGTGACATCCGTTAGTCCTTTGATAGACAAAAGATAAGTAGAATCAACGGATAGAAATTGCAACATATAGTCTTCACAATAAACATTCAACAAGAATGAACGAATGAATTCCAAAGTTAATCATCACACGCCCATTAAGGTGAGAAGCCACTTAGATAAAGATATGGAAACAACATCATCCTTAGAAACAAATCGAATATCACAACTGAAAACAAAAGATTGGCTTCTAGAATGAGCGGAACAAACACATGATAGAGATTTCGCCCAAAGTGTTAGTGGTGGGGCCCACACGGACACGACGTATAGCGGACGTCACGAATGACAAACAAGACGCCCCGAATCAGCATAGCCAAGGATTCTTTAAGACGCCTCGCGACCATCAGAATCGACCGTGAATGGGCGGACCACTAGACGTTGAACCCCAATCTCAAATCATACATCCGTCGGAAAGATATCCCGTAAGCTACTAGAATTCCCACCTATAAACTCCCAAACTTTCGGTTATGCAATCTGGTGTTGGGGATACAGGGGACACAAAATATATCACCCAAACTAACAATACCTAGATCCAAATGTATCCATCCGTCAACACATAACCAAGAAATCCTCGAAATCGTGTACCTCGACCTTCAAAAACATCCGTTATACAAGTCATGGCAATACTCCCTTTTCGCCCCAATCTTCGGGTTATCGGGTTATCTCACCAACAACGCACAAAAGAGATTTCATGTCGGTAAAACTCGGTATTCCAGAATCGCAACGATAAAATTGTGACGACAACACCTCGGAGCTCAACTCCCGGGACACCGCCACAACCCCTAAATGTCGAGGCACCAAGAACAATGTTCTCGCCACAAAACCATCGAACGATCCCAAGATACCCGCGTGATCCTAAAATTTTTTAGTGAAATTTGAGGAGAGAAGAGTCAAAACACTACGTCAGATACCTCACCGAGCGACGACGGACTGGGAGTAAAAATAATCCTACTCTCCGATATATATAATCCTAAGACTCAAAACATTTTCCATTCTAGACTCAACAACGCCAGGAAACAAACAAGTAGGGGGGCTCCTAAGTCGGGGAAGGCTCTGATTACCAACTTGTAACGCCCTCGATGCGGCTATATCTCCCACGTGTCGAGGCACGACTTAGAGGCATAACCGCATTGAAAGCAATGTCGCAAGTGAGGTAATCTTCACACAACCCATGTAATACATAAGGGAAAGAGATACATAGTTGGCTTACAGTCGCCACTTCACACAATACATAAATAAACATCCATCATTCAGAGTACACTCAAGGTCCGACTACGGAACCAAAATAAAAGAAGATACCCCAAATGCTACACAGATCCCGATCGACCCAACAGGCACCACTACGATCATCGGGAAAAGACACATAGTAACGACCACGCCTCGTCGAACTCCCACTTGAGCTCGGTTGCGTCACCTGACCGCATCGCCGGAACCTGCAACTGTTTTGAAGTATCTGTGAGCCACGGGACTCAGCAATCTCACACCAGCGAGATCAAGACTATTTAAGCTTATAGGAAGGACAGGGTAGTAAGGTGGAGCTGCAGCAGCGACTAGCATATATGGTGGCTATTTCGCAAAAGAGAGCGAGAAGAGGAGCAAAGCACGGTCGTGAAACTAATAGCGATCAAGAAGTGATCCTGAACTACTTACATCGACATAACTCCAACACCGTGTTCACTTCCGGACTCCGAGAAGAGACCATCACGGTTAC
>JAHIAM010001217.1:0-37869 GCA_021605205.1 Aegilops longissima | reverse complement strand
GTGACCGCATCATGGCACCTGCAACTGTTTTGGTAGAATCTGTGAGTCACGGGACTCAAAGAATCTCACACCATGAGATCAAGACTATTTAAGCTTATAGGAAGGACAGAGTTGTGAGGTGGAGCTGCAGCAAGTTTACTCAGCATATATGGTGGCTACATTCGCAAAAGAGAGCGAGAAGAGAAGCAAGGCACGGTCGTGAAGCTAGTAGCGATCAAGAAGTGATCCTCAAACTACTTACGCCAAACATAACTCCAACATCAGTGTTCACTTCCCGGACTCACGAGAAGAGACCATCACTTACACACGCGGTTGATGTATTTTAATTAAGGTCAACTTCGGTTTTCTACAACCGACATTAACAAATTCCCATCTGCCTCATAACCACGCACGGCTTTCGAAGATAATACCCTGCAGGGTGTCCCAACTTAGCCCATTATAAGCTCTCACGGTCAACTAAGGATATTCCTTCTACCGAAGACCCGATCAGTCTCGAATCCCGACTACAAGACATCTCGACAATGGTAAAACAAGACCAAAGAAGCCACTGACAGCCGACAAACCCGATAGGAGCTGCACATATCTCGCTCGTGGCACATCCGGATGAGCAATGCATAACTAAAACCAGGCCTCAAGTTTCTAAGGTGGCGCCAAAGGGTCTAGTTTGGACCAACACTGAGGAGCATTGGCCCGGGGTTAATAAAGATGACCCTGCTCACGAAACCCGGGAAAAGGCTTAGGTGGCAAATGGTAAAACCAAAGTTGGGCCTTGCCGGAGGAGTCTTATTCAAAGCGAACCGTCAAGGGGGTCCATAAATCACCCAACCGTAAGGAACGCTAAATCAAGGAACATAACACCGTATGACGGAAACTAGGGCGGCAAGAGTGGAACAAAACACCTGCATAAGGCCGAGTCTTCCACCCTTTACCAAGTATATAGATGCATTAATTAAATAAGAGATATTGTGATATCCCAAAATATCCATGTTCCAACAAGGAACCAACTTCATCTTCACCGCAACTAGCAACGCTATAAGAGGGGCGAGCAAAGCGGTAACATAGCCAATCAACGGTTTGCTAGGAAAGGATGGTTAGAGGTTTGACATGGCAATATGGGTGGCATGATATAGCAAGTGGTAGGTAACGCAGCATAGGCATAGCAAAAGAGCGAGCATCTAGCAAGCAAAGATAGAAGTGATTTTGAGGGTATGGTCATCTTGCCCGCAAAGTTCTCGTGAGTTGTCGAAAGCTTGATCCTCGAAGCTGCTTCTCAACAGGTTCCTCGCTCACGCACTCGCCTCCCAGCTCTACCCAAAGCAAGAACACAAACAAAGGACCAACAATAAATCACGGGCAATGCACAAACAACATGATGCAAAACATGGCATGATATGCTAGATGAGATGCAATGCATATGCGTTCTGAAGGAAAATGATGAACAAGGCATCAACTTGGCAAACCAAGTATGCCGCTGAAAGGTGAGATGATTTCGTTGAAATCGATATAAAGATCACCGAATCGGATGCACGGTTTGCAAATGGCAAGCAAAACAAGAATGACACAATTCTGCCATTAACAAAGATGATAGCACTTAGCATACAACAAGAAACTATGCTACAGCACCCAAACATAAAACAAAGCATATGGCAGTGATCTACTCAAGATGCTTAACAAAAGATGAACACTGAGCTACGGCTAAATCACAACATAACAGGTTCAAACAAGCATGGGAAAAGTGCAAAAGATATCAAAGTTGGACATGGCATAAACAAAGCATCAGTAGCAATGTTCAGAGCAAGCAAACAACATGCTAAAAGAACTTATAATAGCAAAACAAGGCATGGCATGAATCTAATCAAAGCATAGAACAAAAATCCCTTACGACCATGAGCCAAAAAGGATCAGAAGAAATGATTGCACCCATGTAAACATAGCAAGTTTCGTTAACAGATTCAGGAAACAGAGCATGTCATTAACAACATCATGAAGGCATCTTCGCGAGCTCGATGCACTCACTACAGAGCATTTCATGATAAACTAAGCATACATCCATCAATAAGACATGGCATAGAAGCTATACATGGCAAGAACAACATCATAGCATACACGGATCAACTACAACAACCTTGGCAAAATTGAATAACATGTAAACAACCTGCCAGGAAACATTTTATAGCAAAAGTAGAGCAAGAAAACGACATGCTAGACTACTCCATAATTGCAAACAGGGGCTATAGATGGATAGAGCATAACCATAGGTTCGAAACATCCTTAATGAAGTATCTCAAAATAAGCATGGATCTATCTGTAGCATCAAGTTTACATGGCATAAAAATATTAGCAGAACAGGGGCTGAAATCAGCAACATCACGAAGCCTAGTTTGCATGCTTGTGCTAGTCACCACAGAGATCACAAAAATACATGGCATACTCCCCTGTAAATATGGCATGGCATATTACAAAACACATGTAGGGCTCAAGTTCATAGGGTGCACACATCAATAATGGCAAAAATGACAAAAGTGCATGTTCTGATAAGAATCTAAAACTAACATCACATAGCCCTCTTATAACAGCATTTCGGGCATCAATCTGAGCTCAAATGTAAATGATGCAATCAGATGAAATGATGTACTCGTCGAGGCGAACAATTCGGTATGCTACACGCCCAAAACGGAGCCACGGGTGCAAAGTTATGATGCGATGAACATAGCTAAATTATGTGACAGAGAAAAAGACTTAAGAGGAAAAATCGGGTCAACCTCGTCCAGATCTGGATCGGGCTCGGGCGCGTGGATCGAGGCGGGCCGGCGGCGGCTCGCCGGAGTTGGAGCCGGAGGAGGTTGGAGACGGGTCGGGCTGCCGGGCGCCGGATCCGCCAGGGCGCTGGTCGACGCGCGGCACCGCGGCGGGAGGCGACGGGGCGGTGACCGGAGCGGCGGCCGGGCGGCGGTGCGCTGGGCGGCGGGGCGACGGGCGGCTGGGCGCTGGCGGCCGGGCGGCGCGGCTGCGGGTTGCGGGGCCGGGGCTCGGCCCGGGCGGGCTTCGGGCGGAGGCGGCGGCGATGGGCGCTGCCTGCCACGGGCGGCGCGCGATTGGTCCGGGTGGCGGGCGGACGCGCCCGCCCGGGCCAGACGTGTCCGGGCGCGAGAGGAGCGGGCTAGGGTTAGGGGTGGATTTGATCCGAATTTCGGGAGGAGGTGTTTTTGATAGGTAGAAGGAGCTAGGAAGCTCCAAATGAGGTGTAGTTTTCACCACACGATCGTGATCCGAGGACGGAGAGCATGGAAGTGACTTAGATGGGTTATTGGGCTGTTTTGAAGAGGTGTTGGGCTGCAACACACAAGAGGCCTTCGCGGTTATCTTCCTTAACTGTTGAGTATCAAACGACCTCCAAATGGCACGAAACCTGACAGGTGGTCACCGTGGTGAACCAAGGCCACTTGGCAAGCCTCGTCCATTCCGAGAACGCTTAACACCCGCCACGAAAAAAGAGACAAGAGGGTGCGCCGCATGTTGGAGTGTCGGATTGCAAACGGACAACGGGAAGATGTTCGGATGCATGAGACGAACACGTATGCAAATGAGATGCACATGATGACATGATATGAGATGCATGACATGAACAAAATGCAAAACGAAAGACAAAACCCAATCACGTAAGGGAATATCATAGCACACAGCCAAAATGGCAAGAGTTGGAGTTACAAATATGGAAAGATACATCCGGGTGTTACAACACTCCACCACTACAAGAGGATCTCGCCCCAGATCTAGGACTGAAAGAACTCCGATATTCGAACGGAGGTGATCCTCGCGCCCTGTGTGGCTTTCGGTCGGAATGGTGTGACCACTTCACTTTCAGGAATTTGATTGACTTGTTGCAGTCTTGCGCTTTTCTTTTTCAAGAATAGCAACGGGTGCTCATGATAAGAGAGATCTTCTTGGAGGTCAATTTCTTCGTTGATAGTGCGCCAGAGTCTTGAAGCACTTCTGCGGTTGTGACACATGAAACACATCGCACGTCGCTGGGTTGGACGGAAGCTCGTTGATAGGCTAGATCGCTTCTTCTGCCAATGATCTTGAAAGGACCCACGATCTAGGGGCAAGCTTCCCTTTGATGCCGGGCGACGAAAGTGCCTTTTATTGAGAGACGCGAGGTAGACATGGTCTCCGATTTCAAAAGCCACATCACGGTGCTTGTCATCATAATAGTTTTTCGCGCGATTATGCGGCATTGAGATTCTCACGAATGACTTTGCACATTTCTTCGCTTCGGATCAAGTCGCTGCAAGAAGTTGGCGCTCACCGTCTCTTGATCAATTGAGAGGAGTACGCACTTTCGCCATAGAGAGTTTCAATGGGGCCTTGCCCAACTCGCTTGGAAGTGTTGTTGTAGGAGAACTCGCATATGGAAGACAATCTTCCCACTTCATACCAAGTAAATGACACAAGCCCGAGCATATCTTCGAGGATTTGATTGACTCGCCGGCTTGGCCACTTGTTTGAGGATGGAAAGCTGTGATGAAACGAATGTTGGTGCCTATGGCCTTCAAAAGAATCCCAAAACTTGAGGTAAAGATGCTGCACGGTCTCAAGAGATCAATTGTGGAATGCCGCAAGGAGACAATTTCGAGGTGTATAGCTCGCCAACCGAGCTGCTGTGATAGATTCTTTGATTGGAAGAAAATGAGCCACTTTAGTAAGCTTGTCGATGACGACGAAGATAGCATCATTTCCATGCTTGGACTTTGGAAATCCAAATAAGTCCATTTCGACATGATCAAACTTCCATTCTGAATAGCACCTTCTCGCACATCACACTCATTCACAAATTGAGCAATTTCGCTTCATTCGAGTCCACCAATACGATCGCTTAAGGTCATGGTACATCTTTGTACTTCCAGGATGAATGGATAGAAGGGAATTGTGCGCCTGCTCATAATGACTTTACGCTGATCACCCTTAGGAACCACAATCCACCCTCAAGAAAAGAGTATCTCTGTCATCAATGTGGAAGCACTTGTACTTGAATGCCCTTGTCGATACCACGCTTTCACCTTTTTCACCATGGTATCCGGAATTGTGCCTCACGAATTTGGTCTTCCAAAGTAGGAGAGACTATGAGGTTGGCAAGAAAGCCTTGAGGAACAACTTGAAGATTCAGCTTATGGAAAGCTTCACAAAGGTCCGTTGGAAGGGCTTGAGGATTAAATCTGTAATAAGCCTTCCCGCCAAAGCATCTGCAATGACATTGGCCTTGCTCGAGTATATTCAATACTCGGGTTGTACTCTTGAATCATTTTGACCCATCGAGTTTGCCTGAGGTTGAGGTTGGGTTGAGTGAAGATATACTTGAGACTCTTGTGATCGGTGAAAATGTCCACTTTCCTTCCCAACAAGAGATGTCTCCATGTTATTAATGCATGGACAACTGCCGCTAACTCAAGATCGTGAGTGGGGTAGTTCTTTTCGTTGGGCTTCAACTGACGGGAGGTATAGGCCACAACTTTCTTCTCTTGCATTAACACAGCACCGAGACCTTGAAGAAAAGCATCATAGAAAACTTCGAATGGCTTGGATTCATCAGGAGGAGTTAAGACAGGAGCTGTGACGAGTTTTCTTTGAGAGCATTGAAAGCAACGCCACACTCGTGGAGTCCGCATACTTCACATGCTTCGGAGGAGGTTGGAAAGAGGCTTTGCAATCTTGGAGAAATTCTCAACGAATCTTCGCAATAGCTTGCAAGACCAAGAAAATCATGGAGCTGCTTGACATTCGAGGAGGTTCCCAATTCACAACCGCAGTACACCTTCTCGGATTAACAGCGATGCCCTTGGCGGAGATGATGTGACCAAGATAAAGAACTTCATCAAGCCAAAATTCACATTTGGAAAATCTCAGATAGAATTGATGCTCTCTGAGCTTGTCGAGCACCAATCGCAAATGTTTGGCATGATCCTTCTTATTCTTGGAGAAGACCAAAATATCATCGAGATAGACCAATACGAATTCATTTGTGTAGGGGTTGAAGATGAAGTTCATCATTCCAGAGAATGTTGGAGGAGCATTGACAAGGCCGAAAGACATGATAGTATATTCATAAGAACCAAAGCTTGTTCTAAATGCTGTCTTGGGAATATCTTGTTCACGAATGCGAATTTGATGATAACCCATACGAAGGTCAAGCTTTGAGAATGCTTTAGCACCTTCCAGTTGCTCGAAAAGCTCATTGATGTTGGGAAGTGGATACTTGTTCTTGATTGTCTTCTTATTCAATGGACGGTAATCGACACAAAGTCGGTCCGTGCCATCCTTCTTCTGTACAAAAAGAACTACACAACCCCATGGAGATGAACTCGGCCTGATCAAACCCAGACGCTCTTGTTCATCGAGCTGTTTCTTCAATTCCTTCAGCTCTTTAGGTCCAAGCTTGTATGGACACTTGCAAAGGGTTCAAGGCCGTGCTCAAGATCGATAACTAACTCAATCGCCGGTGAGGAGGCATTCCCGAAGCTCTTCCGAAAGACGCCTTAGTACTCACAAACGATCGAATCGAGAGATAGCATCCAACTCGCCTTCTCATTGAGAGAAAACAACCGAATGGTTTCATCACGAAGCGCATAGATGATCACATCTCGAAGAGTGTGTCAATTGAATTTCCCTGGCAGCACAATCAAGTTGAGCCTTGTGCTGAGAAAGCCACTCCATCCCGAGAATAAGATCAATATCCGAGTCACCAAGAACAATTGGTTTAGCCAGAAATTTATAGTCGCCCATCTTGATACCGACATTCGGAACCAAAACTCGAGAAGTCATTTGCCTAGCCGGAGAAACAATAGACAAAGGTCTCGGCAATACTTGAGTAACCAAATCATGCATAGCCACAAAAGGTCTTGAGATGAAAGTATGCGATGCACCAAAGATCAAATAAGACTTTTGCAGAATATCATTAATCGAGATTAACCATTATCACGCCAAGAGATTCTCCGCTTGAGCTGCATTCATCATGTTCACCTTGGCATGGTTGGGATTATGCTTGACCACCGCATTGCTGGAAGATCTCACAGAGGAGGAGGCGAAGGCGCCTTTGGTTGAAGCACTTGTTCGTGATAGTGACCTTTCTCGCGACATTTGTTGCAAGTCACCCGAGAGCGGACGGTGATAAGGAGCATTTGACCTTGGAGCTTGAGAATTAGACTTGTTCTCGATAGCCTGGGTTGGGTGGGTGGGAAGATCCACGACCACCGAGTTCTTCTCACCGGGTAAGGCCGATGGAACGGAGGAGGAGGAGGCAACCGAACTTCGCTGCTTAGCTGCCACTAGTGAGGAAGAAGAGGACTGAACTGCATCCCCGACTCTCTTCTTAGAATCCTCACATTTGAGCTGGGTAGCTTCTTGCTTCAAAGCCATGTTGTAGAATTCATCATACTTTTCCGCTCAAAAGCACGAGCTAATTGCGATCTTCTCCGAGGCCACCTCTGAATTGATAGATCATACTCTTTTCATCGTGGACGCCTTGCTTAGCGGCGAAGCGAAGTTTCGAACTGGATATTGTATTGATACACGTACATATTGCCTTGCTTGAGATTATGGAACTCCTCACGCTTGCTCTCAACAACACTTATGGAATGTGGTGAGCTTTGAAGTCTCGGCGAAATCATCCTGTAATCACACGACCTCCTCTCGAATCTTTGTATTGTTGATACCACTCGGCAGCTTGGGCCTTGAGTTGAAACGAAGCAAACTTGATAAAGTCCTCGTGTCTCGACATTGCTACATTCAAAATGTTTGCAGATGTCCACAAGCCAATCGTCGGCATCTCGTGGGCCTCGCACGTGTTGAAAGACTTCGCTGATTAGCAAGGAACTGATTGAGGGTAGCGGCGCGGCTGATTGTTTCCTTGGCCTTGATTTCCTTGGCTGCCTTGCCTTTGGGTACACTCTTGCAAGAGTTGCAAAATCATCTCGAGCATTTATGCTGGTGGCTGCCATGACAGCTTGCCATGCCTCCGGAGGCAGAGGTGGAGGTGGAGGGTTCGACCGACTCCCATCATTATGCTCCGGATTTCGACGCTACATGGAGCCATCCTGAAGAGGGTGACATCCGCTTGCATCTTGATAGACAGATAGACAAGTTGAATCAACGGATAGAAATTGCAACATATAGTCTTCACAATAAACATTCGAACAAGGATGAACGAATGAATTCCAAAGCTAACATCACACGTCCATTAAGGTGAGAAGCCACTTGATAAAGGGTTGATGAATGAAAAAAACAAGGTACGACTCGAACAAATAAGTGGTAAGGATTACCTAATAACAAACCAAATATCTCATGGAAGAAATGCTAAGAGCTACTTGAATCCCACCTATAAACTCCCCAAACTTTCTCGGTTATGCAATCTGGTGTTGGGGATACAGGACACAAAATATATCACCCAAACTAACAATACCTAGATCCAGCTGTATCCATCCACAACACATAACCAAGAAACCTTCGAAATCATGTACCTCGACCTTCAAAAGCATCCGTTATACGAAGTCATGGCAATACTCCCGAGCTCGCCTCAAAGATCGGGTTATCGGGTTATCTCAACAACAACTGTATAAAAGAGATTTTCGATGTCGGCAAAGCTCGTATTCCGAATCGCAATGATAAAATTGTGACGACAACACCTCGGAGCTCAACTCCCCGACACCGCCACAACCTCTAAACGTCGAGGCACCAAGAACAATGTTATCGCCACAAAACCATCGGAACGATTCCAAGATACCCGCGTGATCCTAAATTTTTTAGTGAAATTTGAGGAGAGAAGAGTCAAAACTTCTACGCCAGAGACCTCACCAGAGCGACGAAGGACCGGGAGTAAAAGAATCCTACTCCGATATATATAATCCTAAGACTCAAAACATTTTTGTTCTAGACTCAACAACGCCAAAGAAACAAACAAGCAGGGGCTCCTAAGTCGGGATGGCTCGATTACCAACTTGTAACGCCTCGATGCGGCTATATCTCCCACGGTCGGCACGACTTAGAGGCATAACCGCATTGAAAGCAATGTCGCAAGTGAGGTAATCTTCACACAACCCATGTAATACATAAGGAAAGAGATACATAGTTGGCTTACACGCCACTTCACACAATACATAAATAAACATCCATCATCCAGACACACTCAAGGTCCGACCACGGAACCAAAATAAAAGAAGACTACCCCAAATGCTACACAGATCCCCAATCGCCCCAACTGGCTCCACTACGATCATCGTGAAAGACACATAGTAACAACCACGCTCCTCGTCGAACTCCCACTTGAGCTCGGCCAAGCGCCACCTACACCGCATCGCTGGCACCGCAACTATTTTGGTAGAATCTGTGAGTCACGGGACTCAGCAATCTCACACCCGAGATCAAGACTATTTAAGCTTATAGGTAGGACAGAGTTGTGAGATGGAGCTGCAGCAAGCTTACTCAGCATATATGGTGGCTACAATCGCAAAAGAGAGCGAGAAGAGAAGCAAGGCACGGTCGTGAAGCTAGTAGCGATCAAGAAGTGATCCTGAAACTACTTACGCCAAACATAACTCCAACACTGCAGTTCACTTCCCGACTCACGAGAAGAGACCATCACGTTACACACGCGTTGATGTATTTTAATTAAGGTCAACTTCGGTTTTCTAGAACCGACATTAACAAATTCCCATCTGCCTCATAACCGCGGGCACGGCTTTCAAAGATAATACCTCGCAGGGTGTCCCAACTTAGCCCATTATAAGCTCTCACGGTCAACGAAGGATATTCTTCTACTGAAGACCCGATCAGCCTCGAATCCTTGACTACAAGACATCTATATTCCTTCTACCAGAAGACCCGATCAGTCTCGAATCCCGGACTACAAGACATCTCGACAATGGTGAAACAAGACCAGCAAAGCCGCTGATTGTGCCGACAAATCCCAATAGGAGCTGCACATATCTCGCTCTCGTGGCACATCCGGATGAGCAGTCCGCATAACTAAAACCAGGCCTCAAGTTTCCCAAGGTGGCGCCAAGAAGGTTTCTAGTTTGGACCAACACTCAGAGGAGCATTGGCCCGGGGTTAATAAAGATGACCTCGGCTCGCGAAACCCGGGGAAAAGGCTTAGGTGGAAAATGGTAAAACCAAAGTTGGGCCTTGCTGGAGGAGTCTTATTCAAAGCGAATCGTCAAGGGCGTCCCATAAATCACCCAACCGTAAGGAACGCAAAATCAAGGAACATAACACCGTATGACGGAAACTAGGGCGGCAAGAGGGAACAAAACACCTGCATAAGGCCGAGTCTTCCACCCTTTACCAAGTATATAGGTGCATTAATTAAATAAGAGATATTGTGATATCCCAAAATATCCATGCTCCAACATGGAACCAACTTCATCTTCACCTGCAACTAGCAACGCTATAAGAGGGGCTGAGCAGAGCGGTAACATAGCCAATCAACGGTTTGCTAGGAAATGATGGTTAGAGGTTTGACATGGCAATATGGGTGGCATAATATAGCAAGTGGTAGGTAACGCAGCATAGGCATAGCAAAAGAGCGAGCATCTAGCAAGCAAAGATAGAAGTGATTTCGAGGGTATGGTCATCTTGCCTGCAAAGTTCTCAGAGTTGTCGAAAGCTTGATCCTCGTAAGCGTTCTCAACAGGTTCCTCGTTCACGTACTTGTCTCCCGGCTCTACCCAAATCAAGAACACAAGAAAAGGACCAACAATCAATCACGGGCGATGCACAAACAACATGATGCAAAACATGGCATGATATGCGAGATGTGAGATGCAATGCATATGCGTGCTCCGGAAGGAAAATGATGAACAAGGCATCAACTTGGCAAACCAAGTACGCGCTGAAAGGTGAGATGATTTCGTTGAAATCGATATAAAGATCACCGAATCGATGCACGGTTTGCAAATGGCAAGCAAAACAAGAATGACACAATTCTCGCCATTAACAAAGATGATAGCACTTAGAATACATCAAGAAACTATGCTACAGCACCCCAACATAAAAACAAAGCATATGGCAGTGATCTACAGGAGAAGATTAACAAAAGAGGAACACTGAGCTACGGCTAAATCTCAACATAACAGGTTCAAACAAGCATGGGAATAGTGCAAAAGATATCAGGTTGGACATGGCATAAACAGCATCAGGTAGCAATGTTCAGAGCAAGCAATCAACATGCTAAAGGAACTTATAATATCAAAACAAGGCATGAAAAGATTCTACTCAAAGCATAGAACAAAAATCCCTTACTGACCATGAGCCAAAAAGGATCAGAAGAAATGATTGCACCCATGTAAACATAGCAAGTTTCATAATGATTCAGAAATGAGCATGGCAAGAATAACATCATGAAGGCATCTTCATGAGCTCGATGCACTCACTACAGAGCATTTCATGATAAACTAAGCATACATCTATCAAGAAGACATGGCATAGAAGCTATACATGGCAAGAACAACATCATAGAATACACGGATCAACTACAACAACCTTGGAAAAATTGAATAACATGTAAACAACCTGCCAGGAAACATTTTATAGCAAAAGTAGAGCAAGAAAACGACATGCTAGACTACTCCATAATTCTAAACAGGGGCATGGATAGATAGAGCATAACCATAGGTTAGAAACATCCTTAATGAAGTATCTCAAAATAAGCATGGATCTATCTGTAGCATCAAGTTTACAGGGCATAAAAATATCAGCAGAACAGGGGCTGAAATCAGCAACATCACGAAGCCTAGTTTGCATGCTTGTGCTAGTCACCACAGAGATCACAAAAATACATGGCATACACCCCTGTAAAGATGGCATGGCATATTACAAAACACATGTAGGGCTCAAGTTCATAGGGTGCACACATCAATCATGGCAAAATGACAAAAGTGCATGTTCGATAAGAATCAAACTAACATCACATAGCCCTCTTCTAACAGCATTTCGGCATCAATATGAGCTCAAATGTAAATGATGCAATGAGATGAAATAATGTACTGCCGAGGCGTAACAATTCGGTATGCTACACACCCAAAATGGAGCCACGGTTGCAAAGTTATGATGCGATGAACATAGCTAAATTATGTGATGTAGAAAAAGACTTAAGAGGAAAAATCGGGTCAACCTCGCCCAGATCCGGATCGGGCTCGGGCGCGGATCGAGGCGGGCGGTGGCGGCGGCTCGCCGGAGTTGGAGCGGGAGGAGGTTGAGACGGGTCGGGCCGGCCGGGCTCCTGGATCCGCCAGGCGCTGGTCGACGGCGGCACCGCGGCGGGAGGCGACGGGCGCGGGCGATCGGGCGCTGGCGGGCGGCCGGGCGGCGCGGGTGCGGTCGGGGGCCGCCTCGGCCCGGCGGGCTTCGGGCGGAGGCGGCGGCGCGCGGGCGCTGCACCGCCACGTGGCGGCGCACGATTGGTCCGGTGGCGGGCGGATCGCGTCTGCCCCGCCGGACGTGTCCGCGGGCGGCGAGAGGAGCGGGCTAAGGTTAGGTGGATTTGATCCGAATTTCGGGAGGAGGTGTTTTTATAGGTAGAAGGAGCTAGGAAGCTCCAAATGAGGTGTAGTTTTCACCACACGATCGTGATCCGAGGACGGAGAGCATGGAAGTGACTTAGATGGGTTATTGGGCTGTTTTGAAGAGGTGTTGGGCTGCAACACACAAGAGGCCTTCGCGTTACTCGGTTAACTGCTGGAGTATCAAACAACCTCCAAATGGCACAAAACATGACAGGTGGTTCACCGGTGGTGAACCAAGGCCACTTGGCAAGCCTCGTCCATTCCGAGAATGTTTAACACCCGCCACGAAAAAAGAGACAAGAGGGTGCGCTGCATGTAGGAGTGTCGGATTGCAAAACGGAAAACGGGAAGATGCTCGGATGCATGAGACGAACACGTATGCAAATGAGATGCACATGATGACATGATATGAGATGCATGACATGAACAAAATGCAAAACGAAAGACAAAAACCCAACCACGGAGGGAATACCATAGCACACACCAAAAATGGCAAGAGTTGAGTTACAAATATGGAAAGATACATCCGGTGTTACAGTTTTCTCTCGCGAAAAGCTCACGGCTGGTGACATTGTCTTGGGCTCCATGATGACCTCCATCTTGACGCCCTCCTGGTCTTGGTCTCGCTGCACCAATATAGCAACCTTTGCCCGATGCCTCGGTACTTTTCGCTGCTACTGGCCTCCTTAGCACCAAAGAGGAAATATGACACTGCACGTGCCGGCGCCTACCGGTGTCGCTCGTCATGGCTCACGCCACGAGGGCCTCGTGGAGGTTTTGCCCCGCTTTGATATCTCCGCGCCGTGAGCCTGCCTGCTAGGCCACCTGCAGGAGGTCTTATGTCCGTCCGCCACGAGGCTTGTACTCGCGAGGGTCTTGGATGCCTTGTTGATGAAGATGGGTCAGACGGCCTTGGCTTAGCACGCCAGGGCGCAGTAGGCAAGTCTGGGACCCCTGCTCCTGCAACGCCGACAGAGCCCCCGGCCCAAGGTGTGCTCTGGCTTGGCTTCTGGCGGCCAAGGGTCAAGTTCGAGCACCGCTGGCCCCAAAGCTCTGCGGCCTCGCTGACGATGGCGGTTGATTGGACGGGCGCTCCGCTTCCCCATGCTGCCTTGAATCCGCTTAGCTATGCGCCCCGCTGCCTACATAGTTATTCCTCCGTCGCCCGCGCCTCGCTTCCCCAATCCCCGCCTTTGAGACTCGCTTCTTCTCCGATCCGACCTGCCTCCCCCGCTTCGCTGCTATGGCGCCAAAATAAGCGGACAAGGGAAGAAGCCAATGTCTCCGCCAGCGCACTCTCCAAATGCCGAGCCGGGCGCTTAGGCCGATCCCGGTGCTCAACGACGAGGCCATGGACAAGGTGTGTCCGATGTTTGCTTCCAGCTTCAACGAGTGGGGAGAGACGGTGGCTTGGCTCAAGCCTCGCGACTGCATGGCTCGGCAGCCACCGAGGTCCCAATCTTCATAGATGCCCCTAGGCTGGCCTGATTCCTCCCTTCTCGCCTTCCTCAACGCGTGCTAGAGCATTCCTGCATCCACATGCCGCATCTTGACCCCCAATCGGTGACTCTTATTGTTGCTTCGCTGTGGTGCGGCCATGGTGGGCATCGCACCTCGGTGGCCCTCCTCCGTCACTTCTTCTCATTGCACCGGCCGACCTCAAGAATGCTCGTGCGTGAGCTTCCGTGCCGTGGCTGCGATCAAGGGCGCTGGATTGACTTCGAGCTCCCTTCATCCATGAGCGAAGTTTCAGACGCTGATGGGTGTTTGTCGATGCCGGGCGTGCTCAGCCCCTCCTTTCTCCCGACGGGCCTGTTGTTCCAAACTCCGCTGGAGCTACCAGAAGCTCTCGAGCCCCGCCTTTGCTCTCGCCCGGGCCAGCCGAGGTTGCCGAAGGACCGCGGCGTGACTGCTACCGATGGTGGTGAAGGAGTTCACAACGCCAGTTGCTCCGCTTCAGCGCCACTCGCCTAATGTGGACCTTGCTCAACAACAGACCACATGAGGTTCCAAGAGTCTGGCCCTCTTGGGACGCGGCAAACAGTGCTCAAGGTCTTGACGGGTGTCCCTTTGCCGGCCGAAATGCCTGGGAAGAATTGCCTGATGTATCACTGCAAGAACAAGGATGAGTTTGCAGCGAGCATGCCTTCCTTCGACGAATGGGGGCTGCGGCCGATCGGACTGGTGCGGCCCCGCGAGAACCCCGTCGTCGTGGTTCCCTTCTTTGCCACCGGTGCCGAGCTCGCCCCAGGTGAAGGTGCTGGAGAGCGAGCTCCGACGGGGGCCGGTGGCTCGAGTCCTGAGGAACACGTGCCGAGTGGTGATCCTGGGGCGTCATCTCGGGGGCCTACGACACCCCTCCCGAGGCGCCTATTATTGAGGAGGTGCAGCATGCGGCTCATGAGGCCAAGGCTCCAGGAATCTCGGGAGGTTGTGGTGAGACGGTGTTCGTTGTTTGTCGCGAACCGGGAACCCTCAAGATATCCTTCCGTGCTCTTCTTCGCCCGCGCACCGCCGCCACGCCCAGCGCTTCAGCCGCCTTTGTGTGGATTTCGAGGAGCTCCGCAAGAGGAAAGGATCCCCAAGCGGCAGCAACATCTTCGGGCCGTTGAAGCGGCGAAAGTACATCGCCATTGACGCGTAAGTACCTTGTTATCATGGCTTCCTGCATGTAGCCTCCTTATCCTAACGTCAGTTCTCCAGGGCTCCTTCCGTTGAAGTTGTTGCGTCTCCTGAGAAGCGGCCTCCTCCTTCATCAACTCCCCCATCCGCCTTGAGCGTTCCTGGTCTTCCTACTGCCCTTGGAGCTGGGTCGGTCGGGGGAGTATCTCTGCCTTCGCGGCGCGCTGAGCCCGTAGCTTGTCCATCCCTCCCCCATGGTCTGGCGTGGAGCTTGGCGGGCGTGCCCAGGGCTCCTCCTTCGCTCATGGGCAGCAGCTGGTTAGCTTCGATCTTTGGTTCCTCTTCAAGCAGTGAGGCTCAGCCGGCTTGGGCTCCTCGCGAGGACGGGCTGGCGTCAGGTGCGACGTCAGCCCCCAGCCCCCTGCCGGGAAGTGGCGCGCCACTTGGCGCCCCGCCCACAACCCTCGAGGTGGAGGATGAGGAGGGTCGAGCGTTCGAGCTCGAGCGTGGGCGGAGCATGGTTCGTCACGAGCTCTTCCAGGAGGCGATGGGCGCGATGAGCCGACTTGGTGAAGAGCTCACGGGTATTGACTCGCGCCTTGAGGCCGAAGGTCTCTGGCTGGTGGAGGAGCGGCGCAAGCTGAGGGTGGCCATCAACCTCGGTCGCTATCAGCGCGACCTTGAGAATGCGAAGGCCGAGGCGTCCCTCAAGATCGCCCATGAAGCCCGCTCGCGAGCCTTGGAAGAGGCTCGCGAGGCTACGGAGGAACATGTGTGGGAGCTCTAGGCCTGGAGTGCATCCCTTGAGCAGCAGGTGGAGGCGCGCAGGGCCGCTCTTGCATCGCTGAGGGGGACGCCCGCAGAGGATGAGGAGGTCCTGAAGAGCGGTGAGACGCTGGCCCTGGAAGCCGTGGAGCGCAGCCTCGAGCTCGAGCGACTAGAGATGAGGGAACGTCAAGTTGCTCAAGCAGAAGATGTCGTCGGGGCTCGCGAGGCCGGAGTTGAGGAGGAGGTGAATCGCCGGGTGGCCGAGGTTCGTGCAGACCTGGAGGGTAGGTACGACCTGAAGCTGAAGCTCGCGGGTACGGAGGATGTGGGCAGGGCCGCTGCCCTCAGGCCCAGGTTGGATGAGGCTGAGAGGCGCGCGGAGGCCATGGCCGCCGCCCTGGTTACGGCGCAGGCGGACTTGGCCTCCGCCCGCGCCGAGCTGTGCTCCCTTCGTAGGCGGGTTGATGACGCTGAGGCTGTTGGACAGTAGAACACGAAGGAAGTGCTCCAACGACGAACGCTAGAGCGCGAGCATGCTCCTATGCTTCAGGATCTTTGGAACAGGGCCAACACCGCCCTGGGCCATATTTGCGACGTGGAGGTGCCGGCCCCTCACTCGAATGACTATGCCAGCCATCTAATCTTCTTCACTAAGGTGGTGACGCGCCTAGAGGCTCAATCTGCCAGAGCTCGCCAGATTGTGGAGGAAAGGGGGCGTGTCCGGCTTGAGCGCGCTTTCTCCCGTGTCTTCAGCCACCTTCAATGCCGAATTCTAACTTTGATTTCGACATCGCCATCGCCTTCGCTCCCACTTTCGTCCGGGATGACCGCGCTGGGTTGAAGACAACGAGACGCTGCTGGTCGGGCCTTCACTTCAGAAGATGACGGGGTGGTGGTCGCCGCAGACGAAGGCGACATGGTTGACGATGGCGTCGGGGGCGTCGCCGGTGGTGGCGACGTTGCCGATGAAGACGATAATGACGCGAGTGACGCATCCGCGAGCGGCATTTCTGGATGATCCCATGTTCTCCTGTCGTTTCATCCTGCACATGAAGCTCGGGCATGGCCCTTGGAAAACTTGTAAGAGCATTTTGGGAGGGGGAGCCCCTTATGTAAGCAAATTGCAGTTTTTACTTTCCTATGCGATGTGAGTTTGTGTCCTCGTGAACTCGTGAATCCGGATGCGAGTTCTCTGTCATGGTTTACCTTAGTCCGCACCAGCTTTGAGCTAGGTCGCGAGGCATCGAAGCTTCGAGAACCTGGGGCCTGCCGCCTGGCCGAAGGGGCCCCACAAGAGGTGAGTTCTAGTTAGTGCTAAGCGCCAAGACTTATGGCAAGGCCAGGCTGTCCTGGCCATGAGGAGCTCATGAGGGAAGGCGGCGAACATGAGTCCTGCATAAAACGAGATCCAGAAGGTAAGAAATTGCTCGAGCAAGAAAAAGCACCCCTCAAGGCCATTTATAAAAAACTCGGTTTCAAATTAAATCCAGGTCCGTAAAGCAAAGCTACGTAAAGGAGATCCAAAGCGAAGGCCGCGTCCGCACCTAGTCTAGTCTTTCGTCTTCAAGTCTTCTCACTAGCTGGAGCTAAGTGCTGCCACTAGGCGCTGGAGGGAGCCCAGTGCTTCGAGGCCGGCACCCCGAGACTCCAGGCGTACAGCCCCAACTCATTATTACGTGAGAGTGTCACGGCGGCGTAGCTTCACAGCACTGGCCTTCTTCACAGGTACCGCCTTGCTTAATATCGCCAATGAGGGCCCCGCCTTGCGCCACCCTTGACCTCCTTTGAGCCGACTGGTCACTAGGATGACACAAAAGAGGGAAAGAGGATGCCAGCGGTGCCCTCGGCGACCACAGTCCTCTCGCCGGGGAAGGGTTGTCGAGGCCTCCTCGGTAGAGGGCCCACCGAGGGTCGCAGCATCGCGCAACGCGGGAGGGCCTTGCTCCTGGCTCCCCCGGCGCCCCCAGCGGTTTCCCTTGTTGGAAGGGTGCCGCCGCGCAGTGGTCGCCGATCGACTCGCAACATGATTCTTCCGCAGCCCGTGGTTAGCGTAAGCCTGCTCGAGATTAGCGGCACTCAGTAGTTGTCGCTATGGCGCGACCGCCGTGGTTCTCCTTGATTCTTGGAAGGCTTCGCCCTAGCGCCTTTCTCCCCAATCATCTCCAACGAATGAGCCGGGTCGCCCTCTCGCGCGTACTCTGGTCGTATTCTCCGTGCGCCCTCCGCACATAGGCTTCAGGGCCGTACCACTCAACACTCGCCGTAGTGCCCCATGCTCCATGTTGCTCGCCCGTGGTAGCGTCCTGAGGATGGTAGTGTGGCATCCGGCCAGGACCATGGGAGGCGACGCTTGCGCCCATGCCTGTCGCGGGCGGCATGGGGGCAGCGGAGCCTCCTACGCCGCTGGCCGTGCTGGTGTCGATGAAGCCCCTCGGCGTTGCTGACGGCGTGCGGTTGTGGTGAGGCCTGCCGTGTGGTCCTGCAGTGGCCTGAGGAGAAATTCGATAGAAGAAAGGCGGCGCCCCGGACGTTGCTGCATCTAGCAGCTCGGCAACCTGCTCCAGCAGTGCATCCCGGCCACTCTCCCTCGGCTTGCATCACAGCAGCTTCCTTGCCACCGTGAGTGCCGCCTGCATGTTTGCTTGCTCCCGCCGTGAGTGCGGTGCCGTTGCCGCGGCATGACTTGCCACTCTTGCAGTGGCTTGTACTTGCCGCGGGGTGAGGGTGGACAACGCCTGGCCACGCTTCCCGCGTCCGGCGGAGTTTGGCGGCGCTCGTGCCGCTTGGAGCGCGGGTTCGAGGTCTTCATGGGCAGGCGGCGCTGCCCGGGCTGGCCAGGATGCCCAGCGATCGGAGCCGGCCCTTGAGTCGCCGGACATCATGGCTGTGGAGCGTCGACGAGCTAGTTAGTGGAGAAGAAGCTCCGGCGCACTTTACCGGGCGCGCCAAATGTCGAGATGGGGTTCCGCAAACCCTTAAGGTTCAAACACTGCGCGCGTGCGAAGTCTTTCCTCCTACCGATCTACGCCTAGCTCGCTAAGATCTCGCGACGAACTCGGCATTTAACTCGCAACATAGAAAGACACGAGGTTTATATCGGTTCGGGCCACCGCTGTGGTGTAATACCCTACTCCAAAGGTGGTGGTGGTGTCAGGACCCCGATTCCAAGTCACACCGACCAAGCCGGTAACACCTCATATCACTTTGCGGCCTCACGACGGTATTCCCACGGTGTCGCCTTACCATGGCCCGGGACCGTTTGCGCCTTTTGGCTCACGATATGATAGTGTCGCTAGCATCCATATGACAAAGAACCCGGCCGATATGGCTAGTCGTGAACCCAAAGCGGCGCTAACCCATGGGGACAGCATACATGAATCACATCGAGCATGTCGGTCATCAACGTGTGAATTCGGCTGTAGCATCGGGCTAACAGACTCGTATCCCGGCTGTAGCAGGCTAGGCAGACTCAATATCACCGCGTGACATTTCAAGGGACAGATATAGGAATGAAGTGAAACACATGCCGCCAGTCAAGTGTCCAAGCAGTAGTGTCTGGGCTAGCAGGACTCCGTGAACCGGCTATAGCGGACTACTATCGCCGTAAGCACAAGACTACATTTCCCCATATGAGAGGCTGCCAAGGATAAACTAGTTTGTCGGATCCCACTCACACCAAGCATTTCAATCATGCACGCAATATGCCCGATATGAGTACATACATCATGGCATCACAACAAAACTCTACAACTCAAAGTACTTTATTTAAGAGGCTCCGAGGAGCCATACATAACATATCCATACAGATAGGGGTCACATGACCCAACACTCAAGTCATACAAACATACAAGCACATGCGAAGCAAACTAGTCTCGAGTACGCACTCTAAAAAGAAAGAAAGCTTGTTGAAGCCCTTCTATCTACCGGGCCCTTCACAAGCCTTGGATCACCACCGGTGGCTAGTTCACTTGTCGATGTCAAGGTCTACATAAAACCCATTGAGGGGCAGTGTTGTCGCCTCAAAACATTAATTACAAACATGAGTACGGAGGTACTCAAAGAAGTCTTACAATGTAATCCTATCATACATGCACATTCTCAAGAAGGTGGTGGAGTTATTTGCAGCAAGCCAGCTTTGACTCTTGGCTAAGCTATCCTACGTGACACCACTTGAAAAGCATTTGTCGCACACGAGTCCACTAATCACCATCACAATACTCCACCGTGGATCCTCTCTCGTCAACCCACGAGAGGGCCATCCGCGGCACTCACACTTATCTTGAGGCTTTTAGTAGTATCCATTTACTTGTCTATGAACTGATATAGGTAACCCAGAAGTCCTTCTCCGTGGACACGGCTATTCGAATAGATCATATTAACCCTGCAGGGGTGTACTTCTTCACACACGCTCTCACCACTTACCGCCGTTTACACGACATGTACTGCAACCTTCAAGCGGAAGCCCAACGTGGTGTCGGCCACACCTACCTAAACACTCAAGTCCCTAGTCCGTGTTTATCGCCTATTCAGGTTCCATCCGCAGGAGTCCGCCGAGGTTTCCCATATGGCCCCGAACGATGTGTGCAGGGTTCCCAGATACCAAACGGGCATTCGGACACCGGCCACGTGCCTACCGCAACACAACCCACCCCTAAGGTCAGCCTTGCGGCCCCCCAAGATGCTACAAACACCGTAAACTACTTGCAACTCCCGGACCGAGAACAAGGTGGTTAAGAAGTTTAGAGGGTCCATTGGTTTCGGGCCCAATGCGTGGTAGTAACTGCTTTCATGGATCACAAACACAAAACTCAGTTCTTAGGACGGCTTCAATGAAACAACCCACCATGTACTCCTACATGGCCTCTCATCGATACCTTTACCAAAACGTGTTCAACACTTTCACTCTCGAACCCGACACAACCTTTCACTCCAGTTCATCATCCGATGAGCAGACTCGACACAACTCTAAGCATAGCAAGCATAGCATGGTAGGAATCACAAACATGGCTCAATCAACTCCTACACATACTAGTGGGTTTCATCTAGTTATCGTGGCAATGACAGTCATGCAAAGGAAGTGGGTTCAACTACCGCAACACACAACAGTTTGAATCGTGTTGTCTTAATGCAAGAAACAAGAGCGTTTAGAACATGGGTTTGTATCGAATGATCAATGGGTTGCTTGCCCGAGGTAGTGGTGGTAGGATACCGCCTTCGCGACGGATATTCGGATTATCCTCGAGGCGTAACCTATCACGAAAGACATACCGAAAATAAACACACATGGCAATATGCAACAATATGATGCATGCTATGACATGGCAATATGAATGTGTGATGGCCTAATGCAAGCTGGAACAAAAGGGGATGAACTCATTTGAATCAAAGATTCAAATGTTAGCTCATTTAAAATAGCCCTAAAGGTGCATTATCTTAATCTGCTTAAACAGCAAGGTTAGCTTGTTCTATCATGCATGAAACCTGTACCAATGGATAGAATGGATTTTTCTGATCATTTTTCATATATAAATCTTTGCATTTGGAGTTACAGATTAATTTCTGTGATTTTTTGAAGTTTGAACTATATTTTGGAATTTCCTGTAAAAGAATGATTCCAGTAATTCATTTACTGCGTCAGCCATGCGTCAGGATGATGTCATAGGTCAACGGGGACGTCCAGGTCAAACCTGACTGGTGGGTCCCGCATGTCAGCATAATTAGTTTAACTAAAAATTAATTAAAACTAAACCTGATTAGTTAACAGGGCTGGGCCCCACCTGTCATTGACCTAGGAGAGTCAACCAGGGCCCACCCATGGTCAAAGTCAGAGTCGGCTACGCCGGTGTTTAGCCGCCGGCGAGCCAGACGCGGCGGCGAGAGTGGTTTTTGTCGTTCCGGCGACCAAATGAGCCGCGGAGGGTGCCTAGGGGTGGCTTGGAACAAGCTGCAGCTCTTGGTGGTGTTAGTTGGGGTCGAGGCGGCCGGAATCGGCGCCGGCGACGACCTAGGCGGCCGCCGGAGTTCGGGTGAAGACGAACTCGGGGCTACGGTGTGCGGTGAGGTGCGTGGAGTGATGGGTTAGATGCTACACGGTGCGGTGAGCATAATGGACACCAAGAGGTGACCGGTGGGTGGCCGGGAGCACGTCGGCGACGAGCTCCACGGCGGTGCGAGCGGGTGAGCTCCGTGCGGTCGCTACACGGCTCGGGAGCAAAAAAGGAAAGGAGGGGGAGATAGCTAAGCTCACGGGGAACTCGAAGAAACACTTGGTGCGGTCGGGGACGGGCTGGTGCGGCGGCGGCGTCGAAGGGGATCTCCGGCGACGGCGGGGTCGGGCGAGGTTGGTGCAGAGGCCTCGGGCTACGCGAGCACTCGGGGCTCGGCTAGCTCGACGAAGAGGAGGGCGGCGGAGCTCCTAGACACGACGGGGAGGAGCACGGACGGTGGGGAGCGCGACTACGGCGATGGTGCGGCTGCGGTGGCATCGGCCATGGCGGGGGAGCGCGAGGGGGAGGAGCTGGGGAGGAAGAGAGATCTCAGCGGGCTCGGGGGGAAAGAATGGACGTGTTCAAGGCCGGCAGCTCGGTGAGGGGAGCGCGAGGTGGCGACCAGGTGCGTGGCATGCATGCGGTGCTCACCGCCGAGCACTGCCTGCCATTGCTCGGCTGCTAAGCAGCCACATGCATGCGGCTGGGCTGGGCCGACAGTGGGCCGTTGGTGGCGCCAGGTAAGCTTTTCCATTTTGTTTTCTTTTTCTATTTTCTGTAACTTTGTGGACTTTTTAAAAATACTTGAACAACTCCAAAATTCACCAAACTGCTCCTGGTCCTTAGTTGGAATATTTCCAACATGAAACATTTTAGTTTGGGAATATTTGGGCATTTGAAATATTATATATAATTTGAAATGCCCAAACTCAAATACTTATGATTTAATTCAACAACCTTAGGATGACCTAGAAAATTGTGCACCACTTTTGGCAAGAGGCTCAACCAAAGCAAAGGTGATGAGCATTTTAGAAGGGCATTTCAGGTTCATTGAAAAAAATTAGTAAACCCTAGTTGATTCAAAAGGGTTCTGGGGTTCTGCCTTTCCCATTTCAAATTTCAGATGAAAATTAAACATGATGCACACACTAATGCATGGACTAGCTAGGATGTGACAACTCACCCCACTCAAAAGAATCTCGTCCCGAGATTTAGGATCCGCTATGTAAAAGGTGGGATACTCAAGTCGAAGACGATCCTCCCTTTCCCAAGTTGCTTCTTGCTTGGAATGGTTTGACCATTGAACCTTTAGAAACTTGATATTCGACGCCGAGTGGTACGCTTCGGCTTGATCAAGAATACGAACGGGATATTCTCGATAGGTGAGGTTATCTTGAGATCAAGCTGCTTGTGGTCCACTCCACGGATAGGATCCAAGAAGCAACGCCGAGTTGGGAAACGTGGAAGACATCATGGACTCGAAAGATGCGAGGTAGTTCCAATTGGTAGGCAACTTCTCCTTGTTTGGCAAGAATGCGAAAGGGTCCAATGTAACGAGGAGCCAACTTGCCTTTGATACCTAATCGATGGGTTCCTTCAAAGGAGTAACCCAAGGTAAACCTTCGCCAATTTCATAAGCCATAGGCTTATGCTTGTGGTCATATTGGCTCTTTTGACGAGATTGGGCTGTTTTCAATTTCACGAATAACGCGAACTCGCTTCTTCCGCTTCTCGGATCATATCCGGCCAAAGAGTTGTCTCTCCCGGTTTCACCAGTTAAGAGGTGTTCACATTTCCGCCCATAAAGAACTTCGAAGGAGCTTTTGCCTAAGCTAGCTTGATAACTATTGTTATAAGCTTAACTCGGCGAATGGAAGGCATTTCTCCCAATTCATGCCGAAAGAGATGACAGAAGCTCAAGCATATCCTCTAGGATTTGATTGACTCGCTCTACTTGACCACTTGATTGAGGATGGAAGGCGGTGCTAAAGGAGAGACGAAGTTCTATAGCATTTTGGAAACTTTCCCAAAATCGAGAGGTGAAGAGACTTCCACGGTCTGAGTTAATCTCCAATGGAACACCATGAAGAGACACTATTCGAGAGATGTACAAATCAGCTAGCTGGCTAGTGGTTATACTCTCACGAACGGGTAGGAAGTGGGCTACTTTGGAAAGACGATCGACGACAACGAAGATAGCATTATTCCTCTCTTGGTCCCGGGAAACCCGTAATGAAATCCATACCGATTTTATCCCATTTCCATTCAGGAATAGCCAAAGGTTGAAGGGTACCAAGAGGCCGTTGATGTTCTCGCTTAACTCGACGACGACGCCGCAATTAGCAATGTATTGAGCAATTTCTCTTCATCCTAGTCCACCAAAACCTCCGGCGAGGTCTTGATACATTTTAGTACTACGGGATGAATGGTGAGAGGAGATTCATGAGCTTCCTTAAGGATCAATCGCCTCAAAGTTGCGCACCTTGGGAACCACTAGACGGTCTCCAAAGAACACAACACCTTGTTCATCAATGGAGAAACAATCACACACTCTTTCTTGATGTTTCTCTTGATGCGGAAATTCCCGGATCTACCTTCTCGTGCCTTGATGATCTGATCCGTAAGGGTAGGTTTCGCCACCGTGGTGGAAAGGAACTCGAGGAATAACGTGAAGGTTAAGCTTACGTAAATTCCTCGTGGAGAAATGGTTGACTTTGTTGTAACATCAGATTGTTACAATAAGATTTATGACTTAGTGCGCCAGCCATGACATTGGCTTTGCTCGGGTGTAAGATATTCCTAAGTCGTAATCAGATCAACTCGACCCAACGCCTTTGCCTCGAGATTCAAACCGTTGGGTGAAGATGTATTTCAGACTTTGGTGATCAGTAAATTTCACAACGATTACCAAGAAGGTAATGTCGCCAGGTTTTGAGTGCATGGACCATCGCCGCAAGCTCTAGATCGTGTGTGGATAGTTATCCTCATGTGGACGAATCGTCGAGAAGCGTAGGCAATCACATGACGATCTTGCATGAGTATGCAACCTAGTCCTTGTCGCGAGGCGCCGCAATAGATAATAAAGTCCTTAGAAAAATCTGGTGGAACAAGTACGGAGCAGATGTCGCGCCTTTTCAGCCTCGAAAGCTGAACTCGACTGTGGGCGCCCATTCAACTTCTTATCTTTCTTGAGGAGTTCGTTAGAGGTTTAGCAACTTTAGAGAAATTCTCGACAAAGCGGCGGCAATAGCTCGCTAAACCGAGGAAACTCCGAACTTGCTTGACCGATTCAGTGGAGTCCACCAAGGACGGCTTGAACTCGCCGATTGACAGCAATGCCCTTACCAGAGATTACATGGCCTAGGTAGGTCACTTCGCAACCAAAATTCACACTTAGAGAATTTGGCATAAAGGCGGTGCTCTCAAGTTTCATCAATACTAGCCTTAGATGTTCGCATGTTCTTCCTCATTCTTGGAGTAGATGAGTATATCATCGAGGTATACCATGACTAATTTATCCAAATACTCCATGAAGATTGAGTTCATTAACCGAGAGAAGGTGGCTGGAGCATTGGTTAATCCGGGACATGACGGTGTACTCAGATTGGCCATAACGAGTAACAAAGGCCATTTTAGGAATGTCCCCGTTTTGATTTTGATTTGATGGTAGCCCAACCTCAAATCCATCTTGAAAAGATCGAGGATCCAGCGAGCTCATCATACGATCGTTGATCCCGGGAGCGGATACTTGTTCTTGATAGTGACCAAGTTGATGTGTCGGTAATCCACAACCATCCGATCCGCTCCATCCTTCTTTTGACAAAGAGGACGGGCAAGCCCATGGGGATGAACTAGGACGGATGAAACCCTTTGCAAGGACTCATCTAGTTGTTTCTTAAGCTCGGCTAGTTCTAGGGTGCCATCTTATAAGGTCTTCTAGAGATTGGGACGGTTCCGGAACAAGATCTATCACGAACTCGACATCCCCGCTGTGGAACACCGGAAGTTCTTCTCGAAAGACATCCGGAAAATCACGGACTACCGGAATATCTTCGAGGTCCGGAAGGGGTTGGCATTTATGAGTAAAGTCGACGCTAGACACTCGGGTTAAAACATTAACTGCCTTGCCCAAGGATGGGTGAGTTGAACAGTTCTAGTAGAGCAATCAATCTTAGCATAATGGGCTGACATCCAGTCCATACCCAAGATGATGTTTATGTCCGAGGACTTGAGAGCTATTAGAGATGCAAGAAAGACTAATCAATCGACAAGGATTTCATTCCCATGACTTATTCTAGAGGTTTGCCATCTAGAACCGTGAGTCTGAATTTCCATGGAGGTGTGCATGTCACTGTAATGTGGTGTTGTAATCGAGCATAGCTCTCGAAATAAATGAATGAGATGCTCCAAGATCAAAAAGAACAGCTTGCCGGATGACAATTAACAAGGAGCGCATCGAGAACGACGTTGGGATCCTCATAGGTTTCTCACCTGAAACATAGTTGACATGGCCACCAGCAAAGGGCAGCTGGTTTAGCGAGAGCACCTTTCCCATCTGGCTTACCACGGCCAAAAGACTTTCCGACCTGACCGGGTTGTTCTGGGACACTCACGGATGTAGTGGCCTGCCTCCACACTTGAAGCAAGTTATCATATTGGGGTGGAGCAGCATTAGCAGCGGGCCACCATAAGTCTTGGGCGGTACATACCGCTGGTTGGGGCGAGGCGCCAAAGGATGGCCTCGGGTGAATCTGGGTGGCAGAGCAAAGATTTGAATCCAAACCCGCGCTTCGAGATCCAGAGCCGGATGAAGAACCAGAGTCACGGAGTGCTTATGTGAAGCTTCAAAGTCGACCGCCCAGCCAAAGACCGATAGCCTTGTTGACTAACTTCGAAAGAAGTGCACTCTGCAGATGAAGATCACGGCGAAGCTCGGGCTAAGTCCTTGCGGAACCTTGTCCGCTTCTTGGCGCTGGTAGAAACTCTTCAGAGCATAACATGCTAGATTCCCAAACTCACGGTCAGTAGTATCCACCGCCACCACCCTGGGTGAAGTTGCGTAACTCCTCCTCTTACGATCCATGAGACCTTCCGGATGTGATGCTCACGGAAAGCGCACTGAATTCAGCCCAAGTAGTAATTTGTCCAACCGGACGATAGCCTCATAATTCTCCCACCAAAGGCTAGCAGGGCCTTCGAGGTGATAGGCGGCAAAAGTAACCTTATCAGCTTCAGCCACGCTGGCGTAACGTAGCTTGTGGGTGATGCTGCGGCCAATCATCCGCATCAAGAGGCTCAACGGAATACTTGAACTTCGTGGATACAGCTTGACAAAGTCATTGAGTGACACCAGATCATTCCTTGGCTAGCGCGGCGGTGTTTTGCTCAATCCGCCTAGCAAGTTTATTGGTCTCACGCTATTATGCTCTCGCCTCCAACATAACTTCGCCAAAGATGGCGGTTGAGGCAGATTTACATTCCTAGCTGCGCTGGCTTCTTCCCTGCCCAAGCAGCAGGATTGTTATGGTGTTGACCATCCTAGGAAACAAAACAACGGTTTAAACCAGGATGGCAGAATTTAGCAAGGAAGTGCGGAATGTAATGGATAACACGAATGCAGAGATGTTCATCCGTATGACATGGTAATATAAAACTGCCATATATATACCAACGGTCATACACACCATTCATAGTTTAGTACAAGCCCGACGGAGTACAACTATAGTGAAAGGCTACATCTCATCGGAAGCATTCCAACTCCTATACATTATTTTTCTACACTTCCGAATGATACACACTAAGTCATATTCCACAGTCGTGCGGTGACGGTGGAAATACAACTATTACAATACTAGGGATACTACTACTAACTCGCATAGCTCCGTAGTAGTCCTCATAGAAGTCACCACCCAAGCTCGAAGTGGAACATGATCATCGGAAATGACGATCCTGTGGAGCTTATGGACCATAGGGACTCGGATGTGGCCGTGGTCCAACAAACGGCGGCAGACGAGGTCCACGAGGAGGGGTGATGCCTCCTACCTCACGCCACTCCATAAAGTCCGGCAGACCAGCCCGCACAGGTACAAGTCCTCATGTCCATGTATCCGCTTGCACGGCAGTGCAAACCGAGTCGAGTGGCCCAAAGGATCGAACGGCATTAAAGAGTTTCCATACGCAAGGCCCGGTTTTCACGGTCCTTGTCTTCCAAAGATCTCAAGAGTGGTGCGAAGAAGTGAGTCCTCATGGGATGCATCGCCTACATACCTCAAGGTAACCATGCGCCCCTGTGGAGGGATGCCGCATGTAGCGGAAATCGGTGTTGCACAGCAAGGCAGTTCTCGCTCGAATAATAGTCATCATTGAATAGGCTGCATCCCGCACGGACATCCCAATAGTGATCCCAAGTCCATAAGAACAAAGGGAGCGTTCAAGAGTCTCGGATAAGATGGATATATCCCGACCGTGCACGATATTGGCTTTGATTAAAATCCCTAAACCGCTCCTCGATGGTATATTCGGATACCATCGGTAACAGGTCTCGACCATCACTCAACCAACATTGCCGCGTGACCACACACATCAATGCAACGGGTCGATTTAACCACTTGGTTCTCGGGACGGTGGCCATCCGAAAGCACAGCCATAATGCAAAGACATTAGAATTTCTAGGAAAATTAGGCAGCATAACATCTGTAAATGCTCAAAACAGATTTGAGACATTCATAATCAGATTGCAAAACCACTCAACAACATCATATCAAGGTTCCGTTCAACTGATGGCATACTAAAAAGTAGTAGAAACTGAACCGAGGCTGTAACCAACAATCCTATAAGTTACTACGGATTAGTAACACGTGAACCTCGATAGAGAGAAGAGAGCCTAGTCCTATACCCACGAGAATGAGAAGAGGATGACTCAGATCGAGGGCATAAGGTAAAGGAGTAAAAGAGCCTTACGCTCCTCCCACAATCAATTCCCCAACATATAACTAAAGCATTTCTAGACTCAACATCGACCAGTTTGGCTTAGCGAACCTACAGCAGCCCTCGCTCGATGCCAACGCTGTCAGACCCCGATTCCAAGTCACACCGACCTAGCCGGTAACACCTCATATCACTTTGCGGCCTCACGCACGGTATTCCACGGGTGTCGCTTACCATGGCCCAGACCGCTTATGCCTTTTGGCTCACGATATGATAGTGTCGCTAGCATCCATATGACAAAGAACCCGGCCAACATGGCTAGTCGTGAACCCAAAACGGCGCTTAACCCATGGGGACAGCATACATGAATCACATCGAGCATGTCGGTCATCAACGATGAATTCGGCTGTAGCACTGGCTAATCAGACTCGTATCCCGGCTGTAGCAGTTAGGCAGGACTCAATATCACCAAGGTGACATTTCAAGGATGACATAGGAACGGCGAAACACATGCCGCCACCAAGTGTCCAAGCAGAGTGCTGGCTAGCAGGACTCGTGAACCGGCTGTAGCGGACTACTATCGCCGTAGCAATAAGACTACATTTCATATGAGAGGCTGCCAAGGATAAACAACTAGTTTGTCGATCCCACTCATACTTGTTGGGGTGTAACTCATCAATATAAACCGCCTCAAGGGGCCGGTTTACCTCGCCATAATTGGGGCCCATGAAGACTCGTAAGGGGGCGCTATCAGAGCTTAGAGGCCCGGAGCCCAGGCAGTTAGGGCCCATAATGGTAAACCGCCTAACCATGTAACTGTGTTGTAAGATAAGAGAAAGGAGAGACCGAGCCGGACACTTGTATGAGCCGCCTCGACTCAGAGACCGTCGGAAGTCAACTCTTGTATATAAGGGACGACCAAGCGCATGTTTAGGGACAGACAACAACACGAGGCTTAGGCGGCTATTGCTCCCTAGGCTACCAAATCACATCAATCCCATCACAAACTAGACGTACGCTTACCTTCATCAAGGGGCCGAACTAGTATAAACTCTTGTGTCTTTAAGGCCCGCTTAACCCTCTAAGTTAACCTGCACGATGGCCCCGCGACTAAGTCCTTTCATGAGGACATCTACCGTGACAATTCCACGACACCAAGAATTTCAATCATACACGCAATATGCCCGATATGAGTACATACATCATGGCATCACAACAAAACTCTACAACTCAAAGTACTTTATTTAAGAGGCTCCGAGGAGCCATACATAACATATCCATACAGATAGGGGTCACATGACCCAACACTCAAGTCATACAAACATACAAGCACATGCGAAGCAAACTAGTCTCGAGTACGCACTCTAAAAAGAAAGAAAGCTTGTTAAAGCCCTTCTATCTACCGTGGCCCTTCACAAGCCTTGGATCACCACCTAGGTGGCTAGTTCACTCGTCGATGTCAAGGTCTACATAAAACCCATCGGAGGGGGCAGTGTTGTCGCCTCAAAACATTAATTACAAACATGAGTACGGAGGTACTCAAAGAAGTCTTACAATGTAATCCTATCATACATGCACATTCTCAAGAAGGTGGTGGAGTTATTTGCAGAAGCCAACTTTGACTCTTGGCTAAGCTATCCTACGTGACACCACTTGAAAAGCATTTGTCGCACACGAGTCCACTAATCACCATCACAATACTCCACCGTGGATCCTCTCTCGTCAACCCACGAGAGGGCCATCCGCGGCACTCACACTTATCTTGAGGCTTTTAGTAGTATCCATTTACTTGTCTATGAACTGATATAGGTAACCCGAAGTCCTTCTCCGTGGACACGGCTATTCAATAGATCATATTAACCCCGCAGGGTGTACTTCTTCACACACGCTCACCACTTACTGCCGCATACACGACATGTACTCGACAACCTTAAAGCGAAGCCCAACGTGGGTGTCGGCCACAGCCTACCTAAACACTCAAGTCCCTAGTCCAGGTTTATCGCCTATTCAGGTTCCATCCGCAGGAGTCCCGCCGAGGTTTCCATACGGCCCCGAACGATGTGTGCAGGGTTCCCGAGATACCAAACGGGCATTCGCATACACCGGCCACGTGCCTACCGCAACACAACCCACCCCTAAGGTCAGCGCTATGCGTGCGGCCCCCAAAGATGCTACAAAACCAGAAACTACTTGCAACTCCCGGACCGAGAACAAGGGTGGTTAAGAAGCCGAGAGGGTCCATTGGTTTCGGGCCCAATGCGTGGTAGTAACTGTTTCATGGATCACAAACACACACAGAACTCAGTTCTTAGGGACGGCTTCAATGAAACAACCCACCATGTACTCCTACATGGCCTCTCATCGATACCTTTACCAAAACGTGTTCAACACTTTCACTCTCGAACCCGACACAACCTTTCACTCCAGCCATCATCCCGATGAGCCGACTGACACAACTCTAAGCATAGCAAGCATAGCATGGTAAGAATCACAAACATGGCTCAATCAACTCCTACACATACTAGTGGGTTTCATCTAGTTACTAGGGCAATGACAGGTCATGCAAAGGAAGTGGGTTCAACTACCGCAGCACACAACAATTTGAATCGCGTTGTCTTAATGCAAGAAACAAGAGCGGTTGCGAGAACATGGGTTCTTATCGAATGATCAATGGGTTGCTTGCTCGATGTAGTGGTGGTAGGATACCGCCTTCGATTTGATATTCGGGATTATCCTCGGAGGCAGAACCTATCACGAAAGACATACCGAAAATAAACACGCATGGCAATATGAAACAATATGGTGCATGCTATGACATGGCAATATGAATGTGTGATGGCCTAATGCAAGCTGGAACAAAAGGGGATGAACTCATTTGAATCAAAGATTCAAATGTTAGCTCATTTAAAATAGCCCTAAAGGTGCATTATCTTAATCTGCTTAAACAGCAAGGTTAAATTGTTCTATCATGCATGAAACCTGTACCAATGGATAGAATGGATTTTTCTGATCATTTTTCATATATAAATCTTTGCATTTGGAGTTACAGATTAATTTGTATGATTTTTTGAAGTTTGAACTATATTCTGGAATTTCCTGTAACAGAATAATTCCAGTAATTCATTTATCGCACAAGAATGCGCCGTGGTGATGTCATAGGTCAACGGGGACGTCCAGGTCAAACCTGACTGGTGGGTCCCGCACGTCAGCATAATTAGTTTAACTAAAAAATAATTAAAACTAAACCTGATTAGTTAACAGGGCTGGGCCCCACCTGTCATTGACCCAGGAGAGTCAACCAGGGCCCACCCGTGGTCAAAGTTAGAGTCGGCTACACCGGCGTTTAGCCGCCGGCGAGCCAGACGCGGCGGCGAGAGTGGTTTTTGTCGTTCCGGCGACCAAATGAGCCGCGGAGGGTGCCTAGGGGTGGCTGGGAACAAGCCGCAGCTCTTGGTGGTGTTAGTTCGGGTCGGGGCGGCCGGAATCGGTGCCGGCGACGACCTAGGCGGCCGCCGGAGTTCGGGTGAAGACGAACTCAGGGCTACGGTGTGCGGTGAGGTGCGTGGAGTGATGGGTTAGATGCTACACGGTGCGGTGAGCATAATGGACACCGAGAGGTAACCGGTGGGTGGCCGGGAGCACGTCGGCGACGAGCTCCGCGGCGGTGCGAGTGGGTGAGCTCCGTGCGGTCGCTACACGGCTCGGGAGCAAGAAAGGAAAGGAGGGGGAGATAGCTAAGCCCACGGGGAACTCTAAGTTTGGTGCGGCGGCGGCGTCGAAGGGGATCTCCGGCGACGGCGGGGTCGGGTGAGGTTGGTGCAGAGGCCTCGGGCTACGCGAGCACTCGGGGCTCGACTAGCTCGACGAAGAGGAGGGCGGCGGAGCTCCTAGACACGACGGGGAGGAGCACGGACGGCGGGGAGCGCGACTACGGCGATGGTGCGGCTGCGGTGGCGTCGGCCATGGCGGGGGAGCGCGAGGGGGAGGAGCTGGGGAGGAAGAGAGATGTCAGCGGGCTCGGGGAAAGAATGGACGGTTCAGCGCCGGCAGCTCGGGTGAGGGGAGCGGCGAGGCGGCGACCAGGTGCGTGGCATGCATGCGGTGCTCGCCGCCGAGCACTGCCGCTTACCCGCCAAGCCACAGACGCTGGCCTTGCGCGGTCGGGCTGGGCCGCAGTGGGCCGTTGGGTGGCGCCTGTAAGCTTTTCCATTTTGTTTTCTTTTTCTATTTTCTCAGAACTTTGTGGACTTTTAAAATACTTGAACAGCTCCAAAATTCACCAAACTTCTCCTGGTCCTTAGTTGGAATATTTCCAACATGAAACATTTTAGTTTGGGAATATTTGGGCATTTGAAATATTATATATAATTTTAAATGCCCAAACTCAAATACTTATGATTTAATTCAACAACCTTAGGATGACCTAGAAAATTGTGCACCACTTTTGGCAGAGGCTCTGAACCAAAGCAAAGGTGATGAGCATTTTAGAAGGGCATTTCAGGTTCATTGAAAAAAATTTAGTAAACCCTAGTTGGATTCAAAAGGGGTTCTGGGGGTTCTGTCTTCCCCATTTCAAATTTCAGATGAAAATTAAACATGATGCACACACTAATGCATGGACTAGCTTGGATGTGACAGGTGGATTGCCTCTAGGGCTGATGATGAACAATACAGGGTAAGAACAAACCTCCTGAGGTTGACGTGTTCTAGGGTAGGCTCTCGATCGGGTTGGATCAAGCTAAGATGAGATGCCCCTACTATGGTGGCTAGCTCTACTTATATAGGCCCTGGTCCACTTCCAAAATATCGAGGGGGAAGGGAGCCAACAACGGCGGGCAAATTTGAAGGGGTATAGCTAGTACAAGCTATCCTGACATAAGCGGTCTTCGCCAGCGAAAAGCTCTGGTAGTGAAGCCGTCTTGGGCTCCACGATGACCTCCGTCTTGCCGTCCTCCTAGTCTTGGTCTCGTTACACCAATATAGCAGCCTTTGCCTGATGCCTCGGTACTCTTTGCCTGCGTTGGCCTCCTTAGCACCAAAGAGGAAATATGACACCACGCTGGCCCGGCGCCGCCTAGTGTCGTCATCATGGCTCACGCCACGAGGGCCTCGTGAGGTTTTGCCCCGCTTTGATATCTCCGCCTCGTGAGCCTGCTCTGGCTAGGGCCACCTGCAGGAGGTCTTTCATCGTCCGCCTCGCGAGGCTTGGACCTCGCGAGGGTCTTGGATGCCTTGTTGATGAAGATGGGACGACGGCTCACTGGCTTAGCCACACTGCCTGGGGCAGCAGTGCAAGTCTGGGGACCCCTGTTCCCAGAACACCGACACATTCCCCTCCCCCTTCTTATAAAGGTGCGGGGTCGGGGCTCGGCCGCCCCACTCAACCAATCCGGCCATCGGAGGCGCAGGGAATCGAGACCGACCCACTGCTCCAATCAGCGACGGCCCGGTTTCCTGCCTCCGCCGCCTGCCACCCTATGGGCATGGGGACATGTGGCGAGCAAGCAGAAATCAAGGGGACGGGTGAGGCGACCGTTCTCCACCCCGTGATCATGGGGCGCGAACTCCTTGAAGACCGCGACCCGAGTCCACTCAGTAAGTGAGTCGTGCCTCTGCGTTTTCCTCTTTTTATGGGGAAGGCGCGAGCTGCCTCTTTACTGTGATGTGACGCATGCGTGTGGGAACCACCCCACGCATGCCCTGACGTCACGCGCGACCCTCCACGACGCGCATTCAACGCGGGTCGTGGGGAAGAGCAAGCAAGCGAAGAAATTATCGCGGTAAAAATCCCGCCTACCGCCACAAGACCGCTCCGGGCCCAGCCAACAACGCTATGCTTATGTGTGGCCCAGGCCCGGGGCTCCTGTCGGTGTACAAAAGTAGGGGCACTCCTTTTTACCCCTTTAATTGTGCACGGGTAGTCGGAGCTACGCCCACGGCCACACTAAGTAGGGCAGAAGAGGGGAGGCGGAGCACAAGGCAACCGAAGCAACGCCAAGACCAAGAGACCAAGAAGAGCAAGAGGGCGAGGTAAACTCCCCCGGCAAGACCCTTGCCGGGGCGGCCTCCGCAGCCCCGGCAAGAACCTTGCCGGGGCAACTTGCCCGATGCCAACAGAGTGCGCCACCCTTGAGCCCAAGGGTTCCAACACCGTCAACCACATTGGAACCAAGGCTCGGGAGGCACCTCCATGGTGGCATGCAGATCTTTGTCAAGATCATAAGCACACAAGATCAGATGAGGACCAGAAGACGACGATCCTTGGCGAGATCCTTGCCGAGGAGATCCACGAGACCCCCGGCAAGACCCTTGTCGGGGACGACCACGATGCCGCGGCAAGACCCTTGCCGGGGCCCCGGCAAGGCCCTTGCTGAAGACACTTACGGGGCCATGGCCAGGCCCATGTCTGCCAAGACTACACCTCCACTCCCATGAAGCTGCTAGCTCAACCAGCTGGGCAGGCACCTGCGTGGCAGCATGCGGCCTCTACGTCGACTCAGCTAGCACCTGCGTGGTGGCATGCAGATCTTCGTGAATACTCCGCCAACGCGCCAGCCCAGCAGCCAGCCAACATGGCACTACAACGCCTCATCAACTCGGGCACGCGTGGCAGCCAGGCGAGGCGGTGACAGCTGGGACGAGCTTCCTTGCCATCCCCGATAAAGCAAGAGGGGAAGGTCGACAGCGCATTAAGTGCGTTTGTCCGACAGTGCCAGAGGATAGACTCATCCACTGTACACCTTTCCACCTCCTGTGTGCCACTGTGGCGACCCCTTTTGCCTATAAAAGGAGGCTCGAGGCGACCAGGAGAAGGATTCGGATCCTCTGGACTAGACACACACCGTAGCTAGTTCAAGAACTCAAGAACACTCAAATACATACACCAAAAGCAGGACTAGGGTTTTACGCATCCTCACAGCCCGAACTTGGGTAAACGATCTTCGTGCTGGCTCCTAGACCTGCTCTTTGCACAACCCCGCGCCCGCCAACCGTAGAAGGGGTCCCAGTGATCCCATAGGTGTCGTTTCCATCGACAATCGGCGAGAGGTGGATTTGGAGGGGGAGGTGGAGAAGGAGGAAGCGAGGGGAACGGTGAATCTGGGAGGCAAGGAGGCAAGTGGGGAGAGGTGGGATCGAGGGATCGGTGCGTGAACAGGGGAAAGAGGAGGGTTCGGTGAGGATGGGTCGGTCTTTAGTTAGATGGGCTAATAAGCCCAGTAGCTTAGGTCCTCCTCCTTTTCTTTTCTGTTTTCAATTTTCTCTTTTCCTTTTGCATTTTCTTTTTGTACCAAATGAGTTTTGTCTTGCACAAAACTTGGCACGTAAATATAACACAATATATTGAGATGGAAACAAAAAGTATGGGGTCAAAAGGAGTTGCCTAACCATTTTTGGAAACTAAAAAGGCCAATTTAATTGCCGCTGGATGAAAAATTATTTCCCAGGGGCATTTTGGGAATTCAAAAGAGGTTGGTTCCAACATGACAAATCTCCAGGGATTATTTTCCACCCTTTGTACATTTTAGTTTGCATGTTTGAGAAATTTGAATTTTGGACTTTAGTTTGATCTTGAATTTGAATTGTGATTTGGATCAAGTGAAGATTAGCAACAGTAACATGATGACATGGCACCATTAACAGGGGATTACTATAGCATGACACTGGGGGTGTTACAGGGAGCTAGTAAAATGTCCCAATCCTCGCAAGAACAACATTATGGGCACCAAATGGATCTATTGCGACAAGCAAGATGAACATGGTCAAGTTGTTAGAAACAAAGCTCGTCTCGTTGCTCAAGGTTACACACAAGTGGACATAATTGACTTCGATGAAACATTAGCTCTTGTGGCTAGGCTTGAAGCCATTCGTATATTGCTAGCCTACGGTAACCACAACAACATCCTCCTGTATCAAATGGATGTGAAGAGTGCCTTCCTCGATGACAAAATTGAAGAAGAAGTATATGTAGCTCAACCACCTGGTTTTGAAGATCCAAAGCATCCTGATATGGTCTACAAGCTCAACAAGGCACTGTATGGCCTCAAACAAGCGCCTCGTGCTTGGTATGACACACTCAAGGACTTCCTGAAGAGCAAAGGCTTCAAACCTGGTTCTCTAGATTCCACTCTCTTCACGAAGACATATGATGGAGAACTGTTTGTATGCCAAATCTATGTGGATGAAATTATCTTCAGTTGCACGGACCAAAGATATAGTGATGAGTTTGGGCATATGATGCGAGAGCAATATCAGATGTCCATGATGGGGGAGCTAAAGTTCTTCCTTGGTCTTCAAATCCGTCAAGAGAGAAACAGCTGTCGGCATTCTGGGAACGGGGGTCCCCAGACTTGCCTGCCTGCGGCCCATGGCGTGGCTATGCTGGCCGGCCTGTATGGCCCATCTTCATCAACAAGGCATTCAAGACCCTTGCTAGGGGCCAAGCCTCGCGAGGCGGACGACGCAAGACCTCCTCAGGAGCTGCCTCACCAGGCAGGCTCATGAAGAGCGGAGATATCAAGGCGGGGCAAACCTCATGAGGCTCTCGTGACGTGAGCCATGGCGATCAGGATCAGGCGGGCGCCAGCGTGCAGTGTCCTTGTTTCCTCTTTGGTGCTGAGGCGGCAAGCGCAGGCGCGGAGTACCAAGGCATCAGGCAAAGGTTGCCATATCGGTGCAACAAGACCAGGACCGGAAGGACTACAAGACTGAGGTCACCATGGTGCCCAAGATGGCGTCACCAACAGAGCCTTTTGCAGGCGAAGACCACTTTTGTCAGGATAGCTTGTACTAGCTGTTCCCTTTCAAATTGCCTGCCGTTGTTGGCTCCCTTCCCGCTCAATATTTGGGAAGAGGACCAGGGCCTATATAAGTAGAGCCAGCCACCACCGTAGGGGAGAGGGAAAAAGGAGGAGAACGGATCGACCCGGTGTACCCACCAGATCACCAAGCACAAGAACACCTCAATCTCGCGAGGCTGTTCTTCCCTTGTACTGTTCTTCATCAGCCCAAGA
>JAHIAM010001216.1:0-22745 GCA_021605205.1 Aegilops longissima | reverse complement strand
CAGATTCTTATCAAGACTTGCACTTTTGTCATTTTTGCCATGATTGATGTGTGCACCCTATGAACTTGAGTCCTACATGTCTTTTGTAATATGCCATGCCATCTTTACAGTGGTGTATGCCATGTATTTTTGTGATCTATGTGGTGACTAGCACAAGCATGCTAACTAGGCTTCATGATGTTGCTGATTTCAGCCCCTGCTCACTTGATATTTTTATGCCATGTAAACTTGATGCTACCGAGAGATCCATGCTTATTTTGAGATACTTGTAAGGATGTTTTGAACATATGGTTATTCTCATCCATCCATGCCCTTGTTTGCAATTATGAAGTGCCATAGCTTGAGTCAATCGAGCTCTACTTTTGCAATAAAATGTTTCCGGCAGATTGTTTACATGTTATTCAATTTTGCCAATTGTTGTAGTTGATCCATGCACTCTATGAATTTGTTCTTGCCATGTATAGCTTCTATGCCATGTCTTCTTACTGTGAGTTGCCTTGCCATGCCATGTATTGCTCTTTGGTGAGTGGTTCAAGCTCACCAACATACCTACTTATTGTTGTTCCCCGCCATGTATGAATCTGTAATATAACTTGCCATGTTTACATGGGTGCTATCATATTTTCTGATCCTTTTGGCTCATGGTCAGTAAGGGACTTTTGTTCTAGGCATTTAGTAGATTCATGCCATGCCTTTGTTTGCCATGATAAGTTCTTGTAGCATGTTGTTTGATAGCTCTAAACATTGCAACCTCGATGTTAATTCTCGCTAAGTCTGAAACTGTTATTATTTGCAATCTTGCCATGTTTTTTGAGCATGTTCTAGTGATTTCTGGAATTAGCTCAGTGTTCATGTTTTGTAATGCTTTACCTGTAAATCATGCCCATTCTTTTGTTTTCTTGTTGAGGTCCTGTAGCATGTTGTTTTGATGCTTGCAATATGCCTAGTTGCTGTTTTGGACAGATTGTCCTTTAAACTTGTTTCATGTGTATGTGTTGAACTGCTGTCTGCTTTTGAGTGTGCTCTATATGAAACTTGCTTGATTTTGCATGTAGCTTCATATTATCATGTTGCATCCTTGTTTTGAGGTGTTTTCTTGATGTTTGGATGCATTTTGCATCAATGCCATGTTTAACTTGTTTTGCTCATGTCTTCTAGGCCCGAGTCCTCAATCTAATGAACTTTATATGTAACTTGACTAGAATTTCATGTAGATCATCTTGGTGCATTTAAAGTGCTGTTTAACAACTTGAACCTAAGGCTTATTCAGATTTGGACCAATTTCGAAATTTGCATATGAGGACTTACCGGAGTTGTTATATGTTGTTTCGCCCTCATTTAAACTTGCCTTTGATGTGTTGCTCTTGTTTGCATCATCTATTGCCATGAGTAGCTTCATCTAGCTTTGTCATGCATCATGCTTGTTTTGCATCATGCCTTGTTCATGTGTGGTGTGTTTACTATGTTGTGTGCTTCTTCTTGTTAGTTCCCTGCTTTGCTGCGATCGTGGAGGATTCATTCGCTCACGCTTGGTTCGGCTTCATCCGCTCATCTTCTTCATGGACTCGTTCTTCTTCCTTATGGATTTCAGGCAAGATGGACGCGTACCTTGGATCTCATTACTATCATTGCTATGCTAGTTTTGCTTCGTTCATCGCTATGCTGCGCTACCTATCACTTGTTCCTCAAGCCATCCCAAATTGCCATGTCAGCCTCTAACCTTTTGCACCTTCCTAGCAAACCGTTGTTTGGCTATGTTACCGCTTGCTCAGCCCCTCTTATAGCGTTGTTAGTTGCAGGTGAAGATGAAGTTTGTTCCTTGTTGAACATGGAGATGTTGTTCCTTGTTGGAACATGTTTACTTGTTGGGATATCACAATATATCTTATTTAATTAATGCATCTATATACTTAGGAAAGGGTGGAAGGCTCCGCCTTATGCCTGATATTTTGTTCCACTGTCCGCCCTAGTTTCCGGCCATATCGGTGTTATGTTCTGGATTTTGCGCCCCTAACGCTGGGTCGGTGATTTATGGGACCCCTTGACACCTCACTTTGAATAAGACTCCTCAAAGAAGGCCCAACATTGGTTTTACCATTTGCCTCACCTATGCCTCTTTTATTTCCCTTTGCCTCGCGGAGCCCGAGGGTCATCTTTATTTTAGCCCCCGGCCAATGGTTCTTCGAGTGTTGGTCCAAAGGCAGCCACTTGCAGGCCACCACGGGCAACTCGAGGGCTGGTTTTACTCGTAGGCTGACCTCATCCGGTGCTCCTGAGAACGAGGTACGCGACTCCTATCGGGATTTGTCGGCACATCCGGCGCTTTGCTGGTCTTGTTTTATTGTTGCCGAAATGTCTTGTAGCCGGATTCCGAGACTGATCGGTCTTCCCGAGGAGAAGGAATATCTTCGTTGATCGCGAGAGCTTATCATGGGCTTGTTGGGACACCCCGCAGGTATAAACTTTCGAGAGCCGTGTCTGCGGTTATGTGGCAGATGGAATTTGTTAATATCCGATTGTAGTAAACTTGAAGCAAACTCTTCTAAAATACACCAACTGTGCGAACCGTGAGTGTCTCTTTTCGGGTTGATCGAGAGGATAACACGGTTTCGGGTTATGTCTCGAAGTAGTAGTTCAGATCACTTTGATCATTACTAGTTGACTACTCGCCTTTGTTTCTCTTCTCGCCTCATTTATGCATGTTAGCCACTATATAGGCTTAGCCGCTGCTGCAACCTCACCACTTTATCCCTTCCTTTCCTACTTAAGCTTTTATAGTCTTGATACCCATGGTAATGGGATTGTTGAGTCCTCGTGGCTCACAGCTTTACTACACCACCAGCCAGTGTGTACAGGTTTGTGATGATCATGACGTGAGAGTGATGTTTGCTTGTTTGGAGTACTTCTTCCGCTTTCTTCGATCAGGGGATAGGTTCCAGTCGGCAGCCTGGGCTAGCAGGGTGGATGTCGCTTGAGCTTCGTTTATGTTTCATCCGTAGTCGGATGTTGATCTTGTATTTGATGTTGATGTATTCTTGTGGCATTTGTGCCTTATGTATGTATCCCCATCTATTATGTAATGTTGATGTAATGATATCCACCTTGCAAAAGCTGCTTCAAATGCGCTTTCTATCCTTGGTGGGACCTTCGAGTTCTTTTTGGATAGGGTCGATCTTTGGCGTGATAAGTTGGTATCGAGCCTCGACCAACCCTAGGAGCCCCTTGATTGATCGTGGTAGTTTGGCCGTTGTTTAGTCTAGAAGAAAACTGAGTTCGAGTCTAGTTATATCGAGAGTAGGAATACTTTTACCCTCAGCCTCTTCGCTCTCCTCGGTGAGGAATCTTGACGAGGTGTTTTGAACTACTCCTCTACCCATTCAAATTTTTCTTTAGGTTCACGCAGTTGGTTTTCCCATCGCTGGTCCTCGCCTTTTTCATCCTCGTGCATTTCGCCAAGTCGACTCGACCATCTTCATCTTTGCCAAGTTCAATCCTCGTTCTTCCTCCGACGCCGTTGTTTTTCCTTGTTCGGTTGTCCTTGTTTTTCCCACCCGCCTCCCTTCTTTTTCTCGAACCGGAGTCCGTAATCAAGTATCCATCCTACTCGTATGGAAGTCTTTTCCTTTCTTTCCTCAATGATTTCAACCGTGTTGTCTCTTCGAGATATGCGCCGGTTCCCTTCCAAGTTGTCTTTGTTTTCCCGCCTCCCACCCTATTATTCCCGGAGTTCGAGTTTCTTCCGACAATCAATTCCATCTCGTGACGAGTCTTCGCTTTCCTCAATTGTTTCAACCGTGAATTCACGCCTGACATGTCATTCATCATCTCTTTCTTCCCCGTGGATTCAATTCAAGTTTTTCATTGACGATCGATTCTTTCCTCAGCTCAAGTATTTCCCTTGCTCGCCATTTCTCGCCAGCTTTATCCTTCCGGAGTGATGAAGACATCTCGGAGATTCGTCTGGTTCGAATTAATTCGAGGTTGTCACCTCATTCAAATTTTTCAATTGTTCCGTGCATCATCTATCTGTTCAACATCCTTTTCCAACGGTGTTTTCTTTTAGTGGGCCCTAACCCACAGTGTCTTTTCCCAAGATCTTACCCGACTCTTCTGATTTTCCGGAGTTATTCCTAATTTTTTCAAGTGTGACGAAGAATGAATATCATCAACACTTGCCTTTTCCAAGATCAATTTCAAATCATTTCATTGTTGGCTCAACCTCTCTTTTCATTCTTCCGAGTACCTCAGTTATTTTGGTTTTCTCGTCATCATTTGAAGACCGAAGAAGAGTTCCTTCTAAATCTTGTCCATTCTCCCGGAGATTCGGGCGTGCTAGCTTCATGTTATCCTATCTAATTATTTCGAAGTCATGCAAATTCTTTTCATCCATCCGAGTATTTCAGAGTTGTTTTCTTCCTCGATCATCCGGAGGTCATCTTTGGAAGATTTCTTCGCTCCAAGTTTTCAAAGTCGCTTCCAATTATTCTATATCCGCGCTCTTCGCTCGCCTCTCAATATTCTTCCGTGCTGCGCTCAAGCATTCGTTAATCTCAGTTCGCGATCTCTTCGATCTCTTTCTCTAAATTTCTCAAGTATCTTCGTGTTTTCTAATTCTTTCCCGTGATCCATTCTCTTTGTTCATTTTCATTTTCACGGTGGTCGCTCAAGATTCTTTTCCTTGATTATCATCTTAATTCATTCGCTCTTTTCAATCCTACCGGCGGTTCATGAAGACCTTCTCAAGTTTGCGATATGTCACTTCTCAATCCTTTTCAAGAAGAATAAGTAATATGCAAAGTCCATTGTTTGTCATCAATTTATTTTGATGAAGGATAAGCATACAATAAATCTTATTCTTATTTCATCCAAGTGATTAATCCTTTCCTTCGGAGTTTATTCTTGAGGAATAAATTCTAGTTCCAAGTGTTTTCACCTTTTTTTTCCGAGTTCAAATTTCCTCAACCATCTCGGCGTGAACCTCCATCTAAATCATCGCAAGGCTCATCTTATTCTTTCATCCTTCATTTTATCTCGCCATCCTTTTGTTACCGGAGTTCTTCATGGTGGTTCTTCATGATTTAATTCATTTTCTTCAAGAGTTCATCAAGATTTTGTAGACGGAGTTCAAGTATCTTTTCTTCTCGCTCTCAAGGCGCAATTCTCCGTGATTCTTTGAAGTGGAGTTTTGCATCTCTTCGCTCTTCTCAGCTATTCAATCTTTTCCGCTTGTGGTCGGTTATCACCTTATAATTTTGAGATGTTTTCCATAAGTCCACAACAATCTTATTCTTTCGTTGTTGATTTTCTCAACAACTTCAGTTCAAAGATGCTCCTTCTAAATTCTTTTCATTCCATTCTTCAATTCTTCCGGAGGCTTTCCGTTGTTTATCTCTCAAGTGTCATCCCATCTTGTGAAGCTCGTGTTCTATTCCTCCATGTTTCAGCCGGAGTGTGCCTAAAGCCTTTCAAGATTATTCGCTTTCTTATCTCAAGATAACCGGAGTGCTTTCCTAGTCTATCTGATTCCGTGAGCTTTGATTCTCGCCACTCGCCGTCTCCTCTCTTCTTCTCAGTGCTCTCGATTCTTTGCTTCTATCTTGAGTTCTTGTTTCACCTCATCCCTTTTCCTTCCGTCTTGGTCCTAAGATCTTGGAAGAGATCTCTTGTTAGTGGAGGAGTGTTGTAACGCTTGATTGGATGCGCCAGTGTCCGCTGGGCTTATTCGCCGGCCTCCATGTCATTTGCTTGCGTGTTGCATTTTGCCATGTCATCTCTCTGCATTTCATCTGCATGTTTTTCAAAACTTGCATCCGCTCGGGTCCTCCTGTTCTTCTCCGTTGTCCGCTCGAGTCCGTGACACACTCCGACGCTACCGATGCACTTCCAAATATTATTTTATAAGCGGCACAAAATGTTCTCGGAATGGGATGCCACTTGGCATGCGGTCTTATTATAGTGTAGACAGAGCCACTGCAAATTTCATCGTGATTCGAGTTCGCTTGATCGCCAACTCTTAAATATATAACCACTGATATAGTCAGTATATTCGCTGGTGTTTTCGGTCTCCGAACCGCTTGTCGGCTGCCTTCTCTCTCTCTCAGCCCAACTCTTCTACACAGCCCACCAATGCCCAACTTAGTCCCCCTCGATCCGGAGCCGTCTGATGTCGATCCGAGGCCCCAAACGCTCCTAAAACCCCTAACCCTAGCCCCTGCTATATATGGTCACCCCTCAGTCCATTTTGGGCATTTCCTAGCCTCCACCTACCCTAGCCTTTCTCCCACCTCGCAGCCTCCGCCTCCTCAAAACCGCCCTCCCAATCATCACTTGCCTCCTCCTTGATTTCCCAACTAACCAGCCTCCTTCGCCACTTGGCGCCGCCCTAGTGGTCACCGCCGCCGCTGCCGCCTCCACCTCTCCCTCGCGCCACCACCGCCTCCCCGCCTCCACCTCCAGGTTCATGAGGCCCAGCTATTGGGCTCGCTGAGCCCATCTGTCTTGAATCGCCGGTCACAAGGCCTCAGCTACTCACTGCCAGGCTATCCATCGCTGGCAGAAGGCTGCAAGCCGGCCACGGCCACGCGATTCTAGCCCCTCCACAACCTAGGTTGTCGCTGCCCCCTGCCCCTTCCTCCTCCCTTCCTACTTCTTCCTCTCCTCATGGCATCTCTCCATGGAAGGCGCTTGCCGCCGCTGAATCGGTCACCTGCGCGTGGCCAGAACACGCTGACCGGAAACCGCCGCCTGGATCTCCTCCTCCCGGTCGCCTGCTCACGGCCTCCTCGCCTCCCTGTCGCTGCCTCCTTTCACCATTGACCGCCGGCGCTGCTTAAGGCCCTCGTCCCTGTCGATCGAGGAGGAGCGCTACAAGACAGCTGGCTGGGCCGCCGCCAGGTGGCCCATCTCCACTTCAGCTCCAAAGCGCCCAGCCGGTAACACCTCTCCCTTCACTTAGGCCGAGCCCACGGGTGAGATGCCCATTCCCTACTGCCGCTCTTTTAGCTATTTTACTTCAGCTTTCAGATCTGGAATTTGGCTAAGTCCCATAATTTTGAATAATCATGCCATGTTCATCGCCTTGTATCTCTGCATCCGTAGTCTGCTTTTTGGCGTGTAATATGTCAAATTGTTCGCCCTGACGAGTAAATCATTTCATCTCATTGCATCATTTACATTTGAGCTAATCTTGATGCCTGAAATGCTGTTAGAAGAGGGTTGTGTGATGTTAGTTTCAGATTCTTATCAAGACTTGCACTTTTGTCATTTTTGCCATGATTGATGTGTGCACCCTATGAACTTGAGTCCTACATGTGTTTTGTAATATGCCATGCCATCTTTACAGGGGTGTATGCCATGTATTTTGTGATCTATGTGGTGACTAGCACAAGCATGCAAACTAGGCTTCATGATGTTGCTGATTTCAGCCTGTGCTCATTGGGATATTTTTATGCCATGTAAACTTGATGCTACCGAGAGTTCCATGCTTATTTTGAGATACTTCAGAAGGATGTTTTGAACATATGGTTATTCTCATCCATCCATGCCCTTGTTTGCAATTATGGAGTGCCATAGCTTGAGTCAATCGAGCTCTACTTTTGCTATAAAATGTTTCCGCAAGTTGTTTACATGTTATTTAATTTTGCCAAGGTTGTTGTAGTTGATCCATGCACTCTATGAACTTGATCTTGCCATGTATAGCTTCTATGCCATGTCTTCTTACGGTGAGTTGCCTTGCCATGCCATGTATTGCTCTGTGGTGAGTGGTTCAAGCTCACCAACATGCCTACTTATTGTTGTTCTCTGCCATGTATGAATCTGTAATATAACTTGCCATGTTTACATGGGTGCTATCATATTTTCTCGATCCTTTTGGCTCATGGTCGTGTAAGGGACTTTTGTTCTAGGCATTTAGTATTATCATTCCATGCCTTTGTTTGCAATGATAAGTTCCTGTAGCATGTTGTTTGATAGCTCTAAACATTGCAACCTGATGTCGATGTTAATTCTGCTAAGTCTGTGACCTGTTATTATTTGCAATCTTGCCATGTGTTTTTGAGCATGTTCTAGTGATTTCTGAAATTAGCTCAGTGTTCATGTTTTGTAATGCTTTACCTGTACATCATGCCCATTCCTTTTGTTTTCTTGTTGATGTCCTGTAGCATGTTGTTTTGATGCTTGCAATATGCCTAGTTGCTGTTTTGGACAGATTGTCCTTTAAACTTGTTTCATTCTGTATGTGTTGAACCGCTGTTCCGCTTTTGAGTGTGCTCTATATGAAACTTGCTTAGATTTTGCATGTAGCTTCATATTATCATGTTGCATCCTTGTTTTGAGGTGTTTGCTTGATGTTTAGGTGCATTTTGCATCAATGCCATGTTTAACTTGTTTTGCTCATATCTTCTAGGCCCTAGTCTCAATCTAATGAACTTTATATGTAACTTGACTAGAATTTCGTGTATATCATCTTGGTGCTCTTTTAAAGTGCTGTTTAACAACTTGAACCTAAGGCTTATTCAGATCTGGACCAATTTTGAAATTTGTATATGAGGACTTACCGAGTTATTATATGTTGTTTCCCGCTCATTTAAACTTGCCTTGATGTGTTGCTCTTGTTTGCATCATCTCTGCCATGAGTATCTTCATCTAGCTTTGTCATGCATCATGCTTGTTGTGCATCATGCCTTGTTCATGTGGTGTGTTTACTATGTTGTGTGCTTCTTCTTGTTAGTTCTCGCTTTGCTATGATCGTGAGGATTCGCTCGCTCACGCTTGGTTCGCCTTCATCCGCTTCATCTTCTTCATGGACTCGTCTCTTCTTCCTTATGGGATTTCAGGCAAGATGGTCATCACCTTGGATCTCATTACTATCATTGCTATGCTAGTTGCTTCGTTTCATCGCTATGCTGCGCTACCTATCACTTGTTCCTCAAGCCATCCCAAATTGCTATGTCAAAGATTCAACCTTTTGCACCCTTCCTAGCTAACCTGTTTGGCTATGTTACCGCTTTGCTCAAGGTGGATAGCCTGGCTTATTAGGGATGATAGACTACTCATATCAATAAGGAATTCTTCTTTTTCCGGAGCCCATTCGACAGTAACTCCAAAGCAGTTGCTGTCAGCTTGGAGTAGTGTCGTGGATTGGTGACCGACCGAAGTTGTTCCCCGGTGCGCATGCAGTGAGGACAAAGTGCGTAAAAGACTAGTATTGATCTGCGGGGCTAGTCTAGATCCCGCCAGAGTAACGGTACATCATGGGTGTGTCCGGAGCTGCCACACTCAAATTTCCTCTTATAGCGTTGTTAGTTGCAGGTGAAGATGAAGTTTGTTCCTTGTTGAACATGGAGATGTTGTTCCTTGTTGGAACATGTTTACTTGTTGGGATATCACAATATATCTTATTTAATTAATGCATCTATATACTTGGTAAAGGGTGGAAGGTCGCCTTATGCCCGGTGTTTTGTTCCACTCTTGCCGCTTCTAGTTTCCGCTATATCGGTGTTATGTTCCCGGATTTTGCGCCCCTAACGCCGTCGGGTGATTTATGGGACCCCTTGACAGTTCGCTTTTGAATAAGACTCGCCCAGAAGGCCCAACATTGGTTTTACCATTTGCCTCACCTATGCCCCTTTATTTCCCTTGGGATTCGCGCAGCCCGAGGGTCATCTTTATTTTAGCCCCCCGCCGCGGTCCTTCGAGTGTTGGTCCTAAACGGCAGATCATGCGCCACCACGGGCAAATCGAGGGCTGGTTTTACTCAGAGGCTGACCTATCCGTGCAGCCCTCGAGAACGAGGTACGCGCGACTCCTATCGGGATTTGTCGGCACATCCGGGCGCTTTGCTGGTCTTGTTTTATTGTTGTCGAATGTCTTGTAGCCGGATTCCGAGATCGATCGGTCTCTGGGGAGAAGGAATATCCTTCGCTGATCGCGAGAGCTTATCATGGGTTGTTGGGACACCCCGCAGGTATAAACTTTCGAGAGCCGCCGCTATGTTATGTGGCGTATGGGAATTTGTTAATATCCGCTGTAGTAAACTTGAAGCAAACTCTTCTAAAATACACCAATCGCAAGCGGAACTGCGTGAGTGTCTCTTTTTCGGGTTGATCGAGAGGAGAACACGGTTTCGGGTTATGTCTCGACGTAATAGGAGTTCGTGATCACTTCTTGATCATTACTAGTTGACTAATCGCTCCTTTGTTTCTCTTCTCGCCTCATTTCATGTATGTTAGCCACCATATAGGCTTAGTCGCTTCTGCAACCTCACCACTTTATCCCTTCCTTTCCTACTTCTAAGCTTTGCTAGTCTTGATACCCATGGTAATGGGATTGTTGAGTCTCCTCGTGGGCTCACAGATTACTACATCACTAGTTGCGTGTACAGGTTTGTGATGATCATGATGTGAGAGCTTACGTTTGCTTGTTTGGAGTACTTCTTCCGCTTCTTCTTCGATCATGGGATAGGTTCCAGTGTCGGCAGTCCTGGCCAGCGGTGGGTGGATGTCGCTTGAGCTTCTGTGCTTATGTTTCATCCAGAGTCTGGATGTTGATCTTGTATTTGATGTTGATGTATTCTTGTGGCATTTGTGCCTTATGTATGTATCCCCATCTATTATGTAATGTTGATGTAATGATATCCACCTTGCAAAAGCTGCCTTTCAAGATGCGCTTTATCCTTGGTGGGACCTTCGAAGTTCCTTTTGGATAGGGTCGCATCTTGGACGTGATATAGAATCTTACTACTTTTGAGTAACTTCAAAAGCGGCCACCAAGATCTTTATTGATTTGTTTTTCATCACCATCATGTCGAGGTGAAAGATGTGCATCAAGGGTTTCATGCCAAGGCTTCACCTGACATGTGGGACCGCATGTGAGCTAACAGACGATGGGCTGCGTGGTCTCGCTGGGCTGGCCGAGAAGAGAGATAGAGGGGGCGAGCATGGACTGCAGGAAATTTGTTCTACGCACTGACATAGGCTCGATATAGTGGGGGCATGGGCCATAACTAGCATTCACGTTTACCAAGACGGCACACGCCAATTCCACAAGTCCCATCCGACACCAATTTTCTTGGAGTCCATGCTACAGCCATCTCTTGTCCCCTCTGCTTTCAGCTATCGCTGGGCTGGGTGGGGTTTGCCGATAGTCGGCTTGCTCAACTGCGGGGTCCCACTTGTAAGTGAAAATGCAACACCGACGCATTCCCGCTTGAGCGGCGTATCGGACCAACTGTGGTGGGGTTGCGGCGCGAACACGGCAGGCTTTTCCTTTTGAACTCAGAATTTGTAAAATTTGGTTCTGCTCCATGCGCGCCGAATCGATAGATAGAAAATAACGATTTTGCCTAGAGTAATGAGAAGTTTGGTTCCGCGCTGTTCATGCGGCTGGAGTACGACGGAAAATTATGAAGTTGATGCTAAAGGTAAGATAATTATCGGTAGTATCATATACTACTACATGGATTTGACGGAAAGATAAAATACATATGGATCCATCAACGATATCCTCACGCCTCTAGTGCGCCGGGTCACCAACCGACATGTGAGGAGCAGCGGTGTTATGGCGAGCTCAACGCCCTTCTAAATAAGTGTTGCCCAAGGTTGCCCTGCGTCCAAGAAGGCTGCCGTCCCTATCGCCCTCCTCTTGCATGTAGTAGTCCTTGATGATGATATGCCGAGACGGGTGATTATGTCAATGGTGTCTTGTTCGCGCCAGCTTGGCGAAGAGCGCAGCGCCTTGAGGTGGACATTCTCGGCCAAGGACGGCAAGGGGTCGCAGGGCCACCAAGCAAGGCCAAGAGGTTGTCACCATAGTGGCTGCTGAGGGTAGCGGCATCGCAAAGCCGGGCGCGTGTCGGCCGGAGGATTACGCCAAAGTCGTCCGCGAGCTTCTTGACGATGGTGAACTTGTCGAGGAAACCGACGAGGACCTCATCTAATAAGGAGACGGTTGTCATCCTGCTGCCCCTCGCCTCGGGCGGCCTCAAGCAATACTACCCGGAGACGCTTCGTTGCTGCCGCCACAAAGCCAAGGCCATGGACCATCCGGCACAGTTGGTTCCGATGCTCAGGCCATCGCCTCCATGGGTCTAGCTTAGCTTCTAGTCAATCGATCTTTGCGATTCGAGTGATCACTTTGCCCTTGGTTAGTAAAAAAAGGAAAGGTGAGGATTTCATACTACCTCGCCCTTCTATCGCACTTGCCTTTTATTGTAGGATAGGTGGGACAACCACCCCCGGGCCCACGGTCATTCACACCCAAAGGCAGCTGCCGTAAGTCAATGAAGTTGCGTTCCTGCCGCAATGGGTAAAAGTATAGTCATCTCACGGGACCTCTAGTTGGGGCCAAACGAGAAGTTTGATGTTTACGGTTTATTGGTCCCTTTGCATTTTGGCGCCAAGTTTTGACTTTTGATTTAACTAATAAAATGTTAACGCATGTAAACAAAAATGTTGTGTAAGTCACCTTACGAAAATGAAATAATCCCAAAACACTTAGGGCATTTGCATTAACTCCTCCTTGTTTCTTATTTCGTGACATATCAACCAATGAGAGATGTGGGCCATGCATGCTTTCAATTACTTGAGACTACCAAACATGACATGCAAGTGTTTAGTTCATTGCATGTAATCCTATTAGTACTCTTGTTAGCAAAAAACATTAAGTTCTCACATTGATAGGAATAAAACACCATGTATTTATTTACGTGAGGGAGTAGTACATTTTTGTGACATGCATTACTAGATATTGCTAGTCAAATACTAAAATCCAGATGGACGTGGTAGTACTCCTAAATCCAGCGGGGTCCAAAGTACTAGTATTAGGTAGTAGTAATTCCCTTCGCTTCTTTTTAGTCTGCATATAAGATTTGGTGAAAGTCAAACTTGTGTAAAGTTTGACCAACTTCGTTGAAGCAGTATTAACATCTACTATACTAAAGCTATATGGTATGAAAATTACTTATCATGTTGCATCTACCAATATTGATTTCATATTGTGGATCTTGATACTTTTTTATGAACTTAGTCAAAGCTGACAAAGTTTGACTTCACCAAATCTAGATATGGCTAAAAGAAAACAGAGGAGTACTACCAATGTAGTAGTTGGAGTACTAGCGCTGTACCTCCTGCTGGTCAAATTTACGCGGCTGCTCCTCACAATGAAGTGACAAGACCCCTCGCCGGAGATGACACTGAGTATAGGCGCCGTGGTTCGACATACCATAGTCAACCTCACCGCCTGCGCAGAATTCATCATCATGGCTGTAGAGCTAGCCTGCTTACAACTAGCCTTTTGCTCATAATTTCTCAGCGTGAGATGCCTGGCATTGCACTGAACACCAAGATTGGGGGTGGATGGCTCGGCAATGCCATCGCCACCAGATTTTTCCACGGCCTTCTAGATGTGGTGGGGAGGATAAGGCTGATTGTGAGAGACAAGGAGTTGTTTGTAAATAGGGAACAAGCGCGGCATCTTTTTGCAAAAAATGGAGAAGTTTGAGTAGGCGCCGATCTAGATCCGACGGCTATTGGTGAAAGATGGGAGGCACAATATCATCACCAACTCAGGACCTGTTTGATTCGCAGGATTTTGAAAACGAGGAATAGGACATATTACACGGTAATATTATAAGTTTCAAACTGATATTACAAATGTTAGAGTAATGCTGCACCTATTAAGAGGGAATTACTAGGAAGTTTATGTAAGAACTTTCATTACTTTAGGTGGATGCAGCATTATCGTATAAACTAAAATCCACCGCCTCGACAAGTCACTAATGGGCAAATAAGTTTTCAGTCTCCGCCACTTGATGTTTCAAAAACAAATTCAGCTTTCATGAGACTTTGTCATTTAGGCTTAGACGCTATGTGATCAGCACGCCATTCATTGTTGCGCCAGAGAATGCCAAACCTCATTACCTTGAGCACACTTGCCTCTGCGGAGTCCTGATTAGGGGTGTCCGGATAGCCAACTATCACCGCTGGCCGGACTCGGACTATGAAGATACAAGATTGAAGACTTCGTCCCGTGTCCGGATGGGACTTTCCTTGGCGTGGAAGGCAAGCTTGGCGATACGGATATGTAGATCTCCTACCATTGTAACCGACTCTGTAACCCTAACCCTATCCGTGTCTATATAAACCGGAGGGTTTTAGTCCAGAGGACTAACAACAATCATACCATAGGCTAGCTTCTAGGGTTTAGCCTCTCCGATCTCGTGGTAGATCCACTCTTGTACTACCCATATCATCAATATTAATCAAGCAGGAGTAGGGTTTTACCTCCATCGAGAGGGCCCAACCTGGGTAAAACATCGTGTCCCTTGTCTCCTGTTACCATCCGCCTAGACGCACAGCCGGGACCCCTACCCGAGATCCGCCGGTTTTGACACCGACATTGGTGCTTTCATTGAGAGTTCCTCCGTGTCGCCATCCTTAGGCCCGATGGCTCCTTCGATCATCAACAACGACGCGTCCAGGGTGAGACTTTTCTCCCGGACAGATCTTCAGATTCGGGCGGCTTTGCATCGCGGGCCAATTCACTTGGCCATCCGAGCAGATCGAAGCTACGCCCGCCATCGTGTCAGATTTGGGAGTTTGAACTACACGGCCGACATCCGCGGAGACTTGATCTTCGACGGATTCGAGCCACAGCCAAGCGCCACCAGACTGCCTCGATGGGCACGATCTAGCTCGCCAAACAAAGGCCTCGAGGTCGCAAGATCAGCCGCCCCCCCCGACCCTTAGCTCGAGCCGACTCACCGATCGAGGACGAGTGGTTGGACACCGCCGGGGCTACGATCTCTACGGCGATTGAGCCAACTCCATCCCTGTCCTTTGCGAAGACCGTGACTCCAAGGTGCCGGACTCTCTCCGACTCAACCTCCGCGCCCGCCAATCGAATCCAATTGGGCGCCGTTCATGGAGTTCATCGCCATGACATCTTTCAAAGACTCGCCTTTGGCGACATCCTGAATTCACTAAAGTCTCTCTTTATCAGAGAGCCCTGGCCGACTACGGTCGAAAGGTTGGGATGCGGACGACGAAGAAATTCAACGCCCACCCACCACCCACTTTGTAGCCACTGCCGATGATTTAACCGACATGCTCGACTTCGACCAAGACATCGACGGTATGGACGACGATGCCGAGACGACCAAGAACCAGCGCCATGGCACCGGAAGGCCACCTCACATACGACATATACATGGTGGACATCCCAAAAGATGGGAACGGCGATGGAACAACGGAGGATGACCCTCCAAGAAACAGCCCAAGCGCCAAGGCCAAGGCGCCGCCTAAATCCCGCCACAAAGAAAACGGTGATTCCGCACGGAGATAATAACACCCCTGACAAGGTCAAGACAACCCCTCCAAAGCAGGATTCAGCACAGAGGAGGGAGAAGCCAGCCTCATGATAGAGCGGCAGACAGGAGGTGGAGGACGATAATTATATGCCTCCTCCAAGATGAGGCAAGCCTCGACGACGACGAATTTGTCGTGCCCGAGGATCCCGCCAACAGAGCTGCTTTCAAACGCAGGCTTATGGCCACGGCAAGCAGCCTCAAGAAAAGCAGCAGCAGCTTAGAGCTGACCAAGACTTGCTAGTCGACAGATGGATCAAGTCCTTGCAGCCAAGAGTACGAACTCAACGCCTCCAAGAGATACCTAAAACGCAGGCTGCTACCCCAATTAGAGGAAGCAGCACCCAAACCTACATCACCAGCAGATGATGCGGCCGACCGCCACCCCTGCGGTCGCGACAGAGGCCTCTAGACCTCCATTCAAGCCGCACTCGCCGCCGCCGAAAAGTACCAAGGCACGGGAAACGCGCTGCACTGCGAGACATATTGAGGACAAGGCAAGGCAAACAAGATCGATCTACGGATCGCGGGGCGCCTACGACACGCGATGATAACCGCCACGCCGATACAGCAATTCCGCCGGGCCGAACACAAGAGACAAAGCTCATTTGAGCTGCGCCGTGATATAGCTCAATACAGAGGCGCCAAGACACCCACTATGCTTCATGATGAAGTGATGGATCATCAAATCCCGAGGGTTTCAAACCCAGAACATCGAATCATACGATGGCACAACAGATCCTGCGGTTTGGATCGAGGACTACCTCCTCCATATCCACATGGCCCGCGGTGATGATCTACACGCCATCAAATACCTCCCACTCAAGCTTAAAGGACCAGCTCGGCATTGGCTTAACAGCTTGCCAAGAGAATCAATTGGTTGTTGGGAGGACCTGAAGCCGCATTCCTTGATAACTTCCAGGCACATATGTGCGACCACCGACGCCGATGACCTCAGCCACATAATTCAGCAGCCGTAAGAATCGCCGACAATTCTCGACACGGTTCCTAACCAAGAAAAATCAAATCGTTGATCGTCCGGATGCAGAGGCCCTTGCAGCCTTCAAACATAACATCCGCGACGAGTGGCTTGCCCGCACCTAGGACAGAAAAGCCAAATCCATGGCAGCCCTCACAACACTCATGACCCGCTTATGCTGGAGAGGACAGCTGGCTAGCTCAGAGTAACAACTTGACCAAAACCCCGTAGTTCGGATACCAAGGACAGCAATGGCAGGTCGCTACGCAACAAGCACAAGCGCCGCATTAACGGCGATAATGTGAAGATACGGCAGTCAATGCCGGATTCAGAGGCTCTAAACCCGTCAGCGGAAAAAGCCGCTCAAAAGAAATACTCAGGCCCGCCCAATCTGGACCGAATACTGATCGCCGTGCAAATACATGGCACCCCGAAAACCAGCCAACCACACCAACAGGGATTGTTGGGTCTTCAAACAGGCAGCAAGTTAAATGCCAACTCAATGACAAGGGGCTGTATAGCGATGACGAGGAGGAGCCCCGCCACCAACAATAGAGGATGAAGGGCTTCCCCACAAGTGCGGACGGTGAACATGATATACGCAACCCACATACCCAAAAGGGAGCGGAAGCGCACTAAGGGACGATATGCGATGGAGCCACCGCCTCAAGTTCAACCCATGGTCCTCCCGCCCGATCACCTTTGATCAAGGGACCACCCCACTAGCATCCGCCACGGCGGATTCGCCGCATTGGTTCTTGACCCAATCATCGACGGATTTCACCTCACTAGAGTCCCGATGGACGGCGGTAGCAGCCTGAACCTGCTCTATCAGATACAAGGCGCAAAATGGGCATAGACCCTCAAGGATTAAACCCACAAAGACGACCTTTAAAGGCGCCATACCGGTGTAGAGGCCAATTGTACAGGCTCGCCACACTCAAGTGGTCTTCGATCCCCGGATAACTTCCGGCGAAGAGTTAATCTTCGACATAGTCCCGCTCCGCAGCGGCTATCACGCATCGCTTGGACGAACCGTGATTTGTAAAGTTCAATGCGGTGCCGCACTACGCATACCTCAAGCTCAAGATGCCAGCCCTCGAGGAGTAATCACGGTCAATGGAAACACCGAACGCCTCTCCGAACGGAGGAGCACACGGCGTCCTCGCGGCGGAGGTGCAAAGCAGCCTCTCACAGCAATTCTCGAGTCCGCTATTAAACGTCCGACACCGCCAAGCGCCGCCGAGTAACCTACAACAAGACCGCCTGCACGATCCGAGCATCGCCAGAGTAATCCGCCCCAACCCCAGCCCTCGCGAAATTGCGGCCAAGATTACGCGCATATATAACTACGCCCGAGATACCATGGGCATAAGGGAGGGCACCACCACCACGGCACGCCTGCACGCGCTCAACCGCACTGTGGGCCCCGATTGTGTCATTCTTTTTTTTCTTCTTTTTCTTACTTTCAGACTCCGCTTTCCGAAGCCCCGTCCGCACTAGAATTGCCGAACTCACGATGCAACAGCCAGGAAGCGTAAAGTTACGCCGAGTGTCCAGTGGTCTCTACTACGAGCATTATACCTGTTTTACATACCATCCCGCAGCTTACCCCTCGAGGGGGACATGTTAAATAGTCCCATCCCTTGCTTATCGTGACTATTTGTATCGCTCGCTTTCATTGCAGTACTTTTTGAATAAACAATACATAGCTTTTGCCTATTATTGCACTCCTTTCTTTATCTATATATATGTTCATTCATGACATGTTGCACCAGACACTTTGGTACGGCTAATACACCAGGGGCTTAAGTACCCCAAAATATGGTGTGATAAGTCCAACACTTTCACAAGTGCGGCACCTCAACTTATAGCATTATATGCATCGGTTCAATCATGTCTTGGGTCAATAGTTGGGTTTGCCTGCCCCATGTTTTGGTACCTTACGCCCGCTATATCGCTAAGGTAGCGCTGGGAGAACCACCGCGATTGTGCCCCGCTTGAGCTGGGTTGAGCACCTCAAAGGAGAAAGCTAAACTGACCGTCATGATAGGGCGAGAGCCGGTCGCTGTTCGAGAGGTTTTTCGGGTCCCTAAAGACTTATGCCGCTTAGAGCGAGGAGTCGGCATTGTCCGCCAAGGCGTGATAGCGCCTCAACTCGGTCTTCCGAATACTAGGGGCTTCACCAAATTTAAAATTATAGAATTCTATGGCTAAGGAGAGTGTTCAAGCACTATAGTCCGTTGCCTTGTTCGCTATGCTGAGCGCCCCTCAAGGACCCAAGAATGGGAACAAGAGCGCCAAGTTTATCCCAACACCCCAAAGACTGTGGCATGGGGGCTGAAGCCAACGACTTGCCATCTCTCAAATTTGATAAACGGCCGCATGTAAGGTAATATTTTAAATTCACAAGCGCTTGCTTAGCGATATGAACAAGTTTTCAGCGACAGATAACAAATGCGAGTCTATTCAAAATTACATCTTTGGAGCATTCACCCGCTATAAGGCGGCACCTTCAGACGCCTCATAGTACATTTCGGCTTGCGATGCTCCTTGCCCTTCGGGGGTCCGTCTGTCACAAGCTTCTCAAGATCCAGCTTGCCCCAAAGGCACTTTAGCACGGGCAAGGCCCGACGGGCACCTTCAATGCAGACGGAGCGCTTGATGACTTCAATCCATGGACAAAGGCCCACCAGCCGCCAGACTAGCCCAAGTAGCTCCTGTGCATGGCTTCCAATGGCCACAACCAATTATGAGGCCCTTCATGGCCTGTTCGGCGACCTTGTGGAGCTCGACCAGCTGCTTCACTGGTCGCCAGGGCACTGGATGTCCGCCTCAAAGATACCGAGACCGTAACACCTTTTCCGCCGAGCCCTCCTTGGCGCGTAGAACGCGCAAAGATCGCACACACTACGGGCAGATCTGCGAATGCTCCCGGAGAGCTCCGGATTCGGTAAGTAATAGATAATTCACTTTCACATGCTTGCTTTGCATAAAGAATGCCTTACCCGCCGCTATCTTCTTTAATGATTCAATTTCTTGAGGGCTTTTTGGGCTTCGCCTTAGCGGCTTTGGCACTCTCAAGAGCCGAGGCGAGCTCGACTCGAGTTTCGAGTCACGCCCAAACTCTCGTGTTTTTCCACGAGAGCCTGGAGCTCTTGCCGCACCTCCGCCACCCGCCCTCCTGCTTCTCTCGCTCGCTGCGCGCCCCATGCCGCTTTGCTTTCGGCCATGGACACCGCTTCCTTCGTGGTCGCCACCTCGCTCGTGGCCCCTACAATACCCACGTTAGTCCTGCTATTTTTGCAACCAAATCCTTTCTATAAGGTATTACTTTAATAAGGTATTACTTACCTTCCTTGTCCTCGAGCTGCTTTGGCAAGGCCGAGCTCGTTTCTCGACCGCCGAGGCTCGCTTCAATGCATTGACCTCCGCAGCAAGGCGGCAGAGGTCAAGAGCAGCCTGCATTCCCATATTGACATACTTATGTTAGACTCTCAGATATCTTTTAGATCCTCAGTCCGCTTTTCTTTCCAACACCAAACTAAGCATCGTGGGCTACCGCCTATGCGGTAATATTTTTACATATTCTAAACTTACCTCAAAGCCTGTTAGAAGGCTGGTATAAGCTTCACCAGCCCGCCTTGGCGGATCGAATCTTTCTCGATCACCACACTCATAACAAAGGCGGTGCTCTCGTCGATGGAGGCGCCTGCTAAGCGCCCAAGAAGCTATCCGTGCCTCCGGATGGACGGAGGTCACCGCGTCGTAGTCTTGCCCTTCTTACGAAGGGGCCGCTGTCGGACTTCGAACCACCAAGGTTCCAGACGGAGTCCGCACAGGCCGGACTTAGAGCCCTCCGGGTCTCGCCTTTGCGCCTCGAGTCCGGAGGTCGCCTTGCGGCGCCTCCAGACCACCTCCTCCTGGCTGGGCCCTTTTGGGACTCCACCGCGTGTCGCTCAAGGCCACGAGGAGAGGAGGCGGTCGGAAGTGAAGTGCTATTCACATCCGACGAATCCAGGAGCCGCCGACGAAGCGGCGAGCCTGCCCTGGGCGGGCTACATGGTTATATTCGCTAGAAGACACTATGCGACAAATAAAAAGTCATGAGCTATTCCGAGTCCGGACACTTACGATCTCGCCAGGGCTTGGCCCTTGGTGGCCACTCCTCCTCGCGTTGTCGGCGCTGGTGGAGAAGTCCGAGGAAGGGTCCTTCCTTTGACCTCCGCCTCCCCAATGGGCGGCCTTCCTTTTCTTTCTCTCTCTCACTGGGAGAGGCTTTTTTCCTCCTCCTCGCCCTCGGGGAGGATTCCGCCAGAGTCGCTTGGACGATGAGTCCGACAACACTGGCGCCGGAGCTCCTTCGAGTTCCCGTGGCCTTCTTTCTTGGTTTTCTTCTCCGCACCACGTGAGGTGCCGGAGCCAGCAGCCCTGCTAATCGGGCGTCCGCTGGTCTTCGGCAAGGGGCCGGACAGTTAATCTGTCCGGACGCCTTCAGCCAGTCCTGCCAAAGGTTAGGGAGTTTTAGATCCCGTGATAGAGTCAAACTATGAAAAAGAGTCCCATAAAGGGTAAAATAACTTACCTCGCTGGCTTGACGCCATGAGCTGAATCCGCGATCTTCGGTAGCGGATGTGGAGCCTCGCGCCTTGAACAAGACCTTCCGTGCATCTTCGCACGTAGTGTCAAGAGCCTTTTCAGAGTTTGGTGCTGTGCCGGATCGAACTCCCACAATTTGAAGGCCCGTTGTTGGCATGGGAGAATCCGCGGATGAGCATCACCTGATTACGCTGACAAGCTTGAGATTCTTGTCCACCAGGTTTCGGACGCAGGTTTGGAGTCCGGACAGCTCTTCCGAATCACCCCACGCCAGCCCGCTCTCTTTCCATGATGTGAGCCGTGGGGAAGCCAGATCGAATTGGGGCCGCCGCCCATTGAGAGTCGCGCTGCTCGGTGATGTAGAACCACCCCGATTGCCACCCCTTTATGGTCTCCACAAAGGAGCCTCGAGCCATAGGACTTTGGCCATCTTGCCAACCATGGCACCTCCAAGACTCGCTTGGCGGCCGCCCACTACCTTCGGCTTGACATTGAAGGTCTTCAGCCATAAGTCAAGTGGGGCTGGATGCAGAGGAAGGCCTCGCACACCACGATAAACGCCGAGATGTTGAGGATGAAATTCGGGCCAGATCGTGGAAATCCAGGCCGAGTAGAACATGAGCCCCTGACAAATGGGTGAAGTGGAAAACCTAGTCCATGGAGGAAGTGGGTGAGGAACACCACCTCTCATGGGGCCTGGGGTGGAATGAGCTGCCCTCGTCGGGGAGCCGGTGCGCGATGTCGCTGGACAAGTATCCGCCTTCCGCAGCTTTTTGATGTGTCCCTCCGTGACGGAGGAGGCCATCCACTTGCCTCCCGCCCCGACATGGTTGGAGAAGGTTGAGGAGGGATGTGCGGACTTGGGCGCTGGAGCTCGAAAAGCGGAAATGGATGAGCAAAGGAGGAAGAAGGCGAGGTGAAAAGGTGGATCCTTATCCCTTATATGGACGGACGGCTATGCGCCCCCGCCACCGGGTAAAACTCGCTATCTCCCAAGCGCCAGAATCAATGGCGCGTTGGGTTACCCACGTCCGTATTGATGGGAATCCTGAATAAGGGGCACGATCTCCGCTTGATAAGACGTGCTAAGGAAACCGCCGCTAAACGCTACCGAGGTGGAACAAGAAAACGATTCAGATAAAGGCCTCGCCGTGGTGTGATGTCACGCCAATACGCGCCAGCAGATCTGCAAAGGTTATTCTCTACGGTGGTATGTGGAACTTGTTTTGCAGAGCCGACACTATCCTTGTGTTCAAAATCTTCTATGAAGTATTCGAGGAGGAACCCGCTTGCAATGCCAAGACAATATGCGCGCCGGACTCGCCGCCATTGAAGCCTGGTTCAGGGCTACCGAGGAGTCCTCGATTAGGGGTGTCCGGATAGCCAACTATCACCGCTGGCCGGACTCGGACTATGAAGATACAAGATTGAAGACTTCGCCCCGTGTCCGGATGGGACTTTCCTTGGCGTGGAAGGCAAGCTTGGCGATACGGATATGTAGATCTCCTACCATTGTAACCGACTCAGGTAACCCTAACCCTATCCGTGTCTATATAAACCGGAGGGTTTTAGTCCAGAGGACTAACAACAATCATACCATAGGCTAGCTTCTAGGGTTTAGCCTCTCGATCTCGTGGTAGATCCACTCTTGTACTACCCATATCATCAATATTAATCAAGCAGGAGTAGGGTTTTACCTCCATCGAGAGGGCCCAACCTGGGTAAAACATCGTGTCCCTTGTCTCCTGTTACCATCCGCCTAGACGCACAGCCGGGACCCCTACCCGAGATCCGCCGGTTTTGACA